>CAUYRT010064967.1:0-22464 GCA_963574885.1 Lepilemur ruficaudatus | reverse complement strand
GTCTCTGATTTCTACTGAGTTTGTTCAAGGCAGGTTGGATGTGGCTGCGGAGTGCGTTGGCGAGGAAGACACCTTTCCTTCTGGGAGAGGATGGCTCGCTGCCTAGCCGCTGCACGTCATCTGTGGCCTTCATTTAATGCTCCCCGTCCTGCCTGCCTGGCCGAGGAGCAGAGGGCGTGTGCTGTGTCTTTGTCCCCTTTGGCAGAGGGGGAGCCTGTGGCTGCTGCTGCTGGTAGACTGTGATGGTCCCACTCTGCCAGCCGAACGCTGCTCTCCCTGGCACCGGAGAGAGCATTAGTGGAGTCTGTGGAATTGTTGCACCTGGTTTTGGCATGTCCTGTGACAAAGAATTCCTCGATTATGGGTCCTAAAAGTACAGTCTCTTTAAACATACCTGGTGAAGACCGGGCCAGCTGTCAGATGTGTGTTCCGGTCACTCATGCATGGCCAGTTCTTCCCACGTTGGAGGCTGAGCGGCTGGAAGCTCTGCTGCGAAGCAGAGAAAATGAGTTTCTTCCACAGAGCAGAGAGCCCAAGTTTCATCTGGAGTATTGATAGCTTATAACAAATACCATGGGTTTACTCCTGTACAACAAAAGGAAAAACACCTCTTTAACCAGTAAAAAATGGATCCCCTTCTTTTTTTTTTTTTCTTTTTTTTGAGACAAGAGTCTCACTGTGTCACCCAGGCTAGAGTGAGTGCCGTGGCATCAGCCTAGCTCACAGCAACCTCAAACTCCTGGGCTCAAGCGTTCCTCCTGTCTCGGCCTCCCCAGTAGCTGGGACTACAGGCATGCACCAGCATGCCTGGCTAATTTTTTCTACATATTTTTAGTTGTCCAGCTAATTTCTTTCTATTTCTAGTAGAGACGAGGTCTTGCTCTTGCTCAGGCTGGTCTCGAACTCCTGAGCTCAGAAGATCCTCTGGCCTCAGCCTCCCAGTGTGCTAGGATTACAGGCGTGAGCCACCGTGCCCAGCCTGGATCCCCTTACTAACCATCTAGAACTGTATGTATATAATAAGCTATGAAATTGGAAAGACCTGCAGATACAAAAAGAAATAAACTTTTCTTTCATTCAAAATGTATTTTTATCATCTGGCTCAGACTTTCTATTTTTAGGAGATATATAAAATAGAACCCTTTCAATTAAATTATCTCAGGAGCTCTTTTTACTGGGTCATTAGGAAAGATAACAGCAGTTTTGGAATAACATAAAATATCCTGGAGTCTGAAGTTATATGGGTTTAAGTAGAAACTTTATATCATCTGAGGGCAGCTTTTCATTTCTGCTTTTGGGTTTGAATTCTTTGTCTGTGTAAACTTTAAAGTTTTAATGTAACTACATAAAGAATTTTCCCTCCATTTCCATAGCGGGCCAGGCCAAAATTGGTTCTGTTCCATGTATTATTGACAGTTTGCGACCGAGCCCTACCACCCCTGCCAGGAGAAGACGGCTGGCTCCCTTGCTCCCGTACATTAAGGAATGAGCACTTTCAACAGGACTGTGCTTGTAGGGTACTGATAGAATCAGAAATTGGAGTCTTGGGTTACATTAAACCCTCCCGATGAAAAGGACTTTTTATTATATTATGAAACAAGAATGAAATATTCATTTGCTTGGAACCTGTTAAATTCTTAAATTTCATATAGGAGTTGCAGAATAAAGACCTATTGTTGACTAAACCTAATCTGAAAATCTCTAACGTACTTCTCTGCAAGCCGTGGAAGCTGTTTAGCTGTACTCTGGGTCTTGGTATTTAAAACCTTTGGATTTCCTGAGATTGGGAGTGCAAGGCAGTGTAGAAGGGAAAATGCCAAGGAAATCACTGCTGTTCTTGATCTGGGACGGCAGGTACTTCTCTGACCTTTAATTCAAGATTCTTTATTGTGAGTCACCTTGCTGTTACCCTGGAAATCACATGTTTCGGGCAGCACCTAAATGGCTGTCTTGGCTCTGTGATGGGGCTTGGCTCTGTCTGGGGCGGGGCAGGTGATTCATGGAGCATCTTTTGTGGCTGGAGGAATCTGAGTTCTTGGAGACCTTTTGGTGGGGAGTGGCATTTACATGCGGTGCTCAGAGCAAGGGCACTGCCTGGGGCTGTGCCAGAAAAGAAACTAAGGACCTAGCATGAGTTCTCACTAAATTCTGTGTAGACTGAGTCATTAAACCTAAATTTACAGCCTCACCTTTTCTCCTTTGGACAAAAAGGACAAAACACACTGCTTGATATCTGAGAAACTAAATTGCGGATGCCTTTAAAGATGGCATTGGGGTGCCTCATTTTTCTTAAAAATAAGAGGGAAAAGAGAAAAAGGTTGTATGATTCTTGGACATTAAATGTTAATTTTGGTGAAATAATTTGAGTTCTTGAAGCTTTCCTTGGAAAATTATAATTTGATATACTACTTTATATTTTTACAATGGATTTTCTTTATTTGCCAGACTAGTAGAAGTGAATATAGTCAGTGATGATATAATTGTTTTTACTTTTGACTTCATGAGGGAAAGGAAAATATACGACCTTATTAAAATACTTCTTGGTGGCTTGGTCTCAATTTTCCTGCTCTCAGGTCTGGGTATACTTGTATAAAAGCCTTGAGTGTATTTTTTCCCCCTATTTTGGTTCCATCTTATCCCCATTCATCCATTGAGCAAATATTTATTGAGCATCTATTATGTGTCAGGAACTTTTCTAGCCCCTAGAGATCCCTTTGCTCTGAGAATGTATATTCTAGAGGGTAAAGAAAAAAGGAGATAAAAATATGTGTCAGACAGTGATAAATGTTATGAAGAAAAATAAAGCAGGGCAGTGGATATTGGGAACATCTGGGGAAGGGGATATGCTGGGTATAGAAGGTGGTCAGGGACGGTCCTACTGAGACGGTGGCGTCTGAGCAGAGACCTGGAAGGAGGGAAGGAGAAAGCCGTCAGAACACCAAAGAAAGGAAAGAGTCTTCCCGTGGGGGGACGACAAGGAGGCCATGGTGGTCAGTAGAGTGAGAGGAAGAGGAAGAGGAAGTGATAGAAATAGAGACTGTGGGGCCCGATCTGTGGGGTCTCATTTGTAGGATCAGCTGTAGGATCTCATAGAAAAACATCTCTGGGGTTTCTTTCCTGTGTAAGTTGCGTCCTAATGTGATCGCTGTTACTTCTTCTGTCCACCCTCTTTCATCTTCCCATACCACGCCCAGTTGTTTCAATATCCAGGCTTGTGAAGGTTTCAAAAACAAACAAAGACATGAGCACAACCCAAATAACAATGGGTTAAATGAACGTGTTGAAATCTAGGTGTCTATTTCTATTAAAACACTCCTTTATATGGGTCATTTGCTGGGGAAGGCAGCCTTTGCTACTGACCTGTTACATATGCTGAGTGTTCTGCCCTTCCCAGTCCAGCAGAATGTACTTACCCCTCTGCCGGGATACAATGTCGATACGTTGTTTCATTATTGTATCCTGTGACTTTCGGTTGCACATTGTTTCATTATTGTATCCTGGGATAGAATGTCGATACGTTGTTTCATTATTGTATCCTGGGATACAATGTTGATATGTTGTTTCATTATTGTATCCTGGGATACAATGTCGATACGTTGTTTCATCATTGTATCCTGTGACTTTCTGTTGTGCGTCTGGCTTGGCTGTCTACCTGCATCAGGGCATTTTTAGGAGCTGAGCGCTGAGAAGACACGTATGTGTGGGGTGTAACGGTGATTGTGGTGGGTTCCCCCGCATCCAGTCCACCCCACTGTGGTCATTTCAGTTGATTCCCTTATGTCCAGTCCCTCCTGCTAAACCCATCGTGGGATTCCTGTGCTCTTGCCAGTGATTGATTAAGGAATGGGCCGGTGACTCCACCGTGGCCAGTGCGGAGGGTGTTTCTTTGCAGGGTTTCCTTGCTTCTAAGAAAGACACAAAGAGAAGATTGTCTTTCTTCTTCTGGTCATTGCTGTGATGCCCGGAACTGCTGCAGCTGTCCTGTAACCAGCGTGAGAGGGAAGTTAGTATGTTCTGAGCTACAGAATCCTCCATCTCTGGAGCCTGCTCACTTTGGGTGTCTTATAGTGTGAGATAACATGCATCCTTACTATCTGAGCCAGGTTTATTTGTTTTGTGTACAGCTGAAAACATCCTAAATGATAGAGATTTGTTAATTACCTTCCCAAAGCCCTTCTCAGAATACATTATATGAATTTACATGCAGTAATATTTAGCCCCATGGACTCCCGCTTACTGAAATAACTTAGAAGGTTAAAGAGACATTAAGTTGCCCTTAAATACTATCTGGAGTTTTGTTACATGAAGAGACAGTGATAATTTTGTGTGTTTAAAGAGCTGAAAGGACTCTTTAGACCACGTTAATTTATTCTAATGATCATACTACGCTATTTAAGTTAGCAGCATCTGAACTGACAGTTGTAGAAAAGAAAAGGTAAATTGTAAGATACAAACCCACACCCACGTGCTAGATTCATTGCAGCTGTTTTTGCATAAGCCCAGATATTAATTCTTTAAATTAAAAAAATTATTAAGGAACTCGGAATGCATCCCTTTATTTTATTCATTTATTAAGAGTATTTGTAAGGACATGTGATCGTGGCAAATTGAGACACCAATATGCAAGGGTTTTAGGATGGCCAGACTGAAGACTCATCAAACTTTCTGTGCTTTTTCATTATCTGACTGAGGTTATAGTAGGTTAAGAACATTACCATTCTATTAATATTTATTTTAAAGAAATATTTTTGGTGGATTTTTTTCTAATTCACCTATCTTTTAGTGCTCATAAAAGCTTGGAGTAGAACTTTGCTTCTCAAATGAGAAGTGAGCAGTAAAATAAAAAGTTTGGCTAAGACCCTGGGAAAATGCTAACAGTGAGTGTCTTTTTTGCATCTGAACTGAAATCTGAGCGGTTCCAAGGCTCTGTACAAGGTAGCTTTGTGCTTGTTTCTCTGATTGCCGAGCCTGGACTACCCGACAGAGAACTGCCTCTGATAATCAATTCCAGAGCACACACTATTCTCTTTCAACTCTTGCAGGGAAAGGTGGACAACGAGTGTGAAATAAGTCTTCTCTTCCCAAATCCCCCGTCCTAAGAGTCACTTTGTGGTGCGATGCTGACAAACACTTAAAAACGCCCATTTCTCTTGCTCCCTTCACCCCTAAAAACAATAAGCAGATAACCCCAAATGCCTAGCTGGACGATAGTTCCTCTTTAACTTTGGCAAAATCTAGGAACTCTTTGTGTTGTGGCGTACAGAACATAAAAGGGAATTCTATGAAAAATTTCAGCTAATTATCATTTACAGGGTACCCTTTGCTGAATGACAGTAATAAATAAGAAAAGGTGAATTGTAGCGACGAACCCATATTCACATGGAGGATTCCCTGCAGCTGTTCATGCATGAGGCCAGATAGTTTAAATTAAAAAACAATATCGTTCAAGAACTTGGGCTTTACCCCTTTGTCCCATTCATTTGTTAAGAATATGCGTGAGCACAGGTGAAGTTTTATTTAAGCTTTGTGGAGAAACGTTAAAATTTGCTTTTCGTCTGCCTCCTTGCCTGTCTAGAGGGGAAAGCAGAGGCAGGAGACGATATTATAAAATAAGGAGGCTGATTTTCAGGTGAGGCTCAGTGCAAACCAGCCTATTGTTTACTCTGAAAAACACACTGCTTTATGCAACACAGACTATTTGTTTGCTCGTTTCTTATGTGAGCTTGCTCAGTGGGACAAATAAGAAAACAAACCCCATAAACACAGAAGGAATGAAGGGCACAGGAGAGGGTAGGGAGCTTAGAAGGGCAAGAAATACCGTGGTTTGCCCGAAGGTGCATCGGAAGCTGCGCGAGGGAAGAAGTCGAGAGATCCGTTCAGTTAAAATAACTGTGGGTTGAGGGAAGTTGAGACTCCCTGACTATAAAGATCTTGCATGTAACAGTCAAATGCTGTAGATTCTAGACAGACATCTCAGGAGAAGAGGAAATATAATCAGAATATTGGCTAAGGGTACGTGAATGTTTACCACGTGCGTGCGGAAACTGGTCGGAAGCCCGACTTCATAGATGTTATTCAGCTAATTTGACTCTTAACAATTCTGTGAGGTGGGTACTCTTTTAATTTCCACTGTTTTTGTTGTTTTGAGGAGGGAACTGAAGCTTAGAGAGATTAAATTTCATAAAGTCTCAGCTGGTAAGTAATAAAACCAAGGTTCGGACCGACACTGAGCCCCTAATGGCCATCCTATGTTGCCTTTTCATGCTTGAGGAGATGGGACAAAATATACAACCGGAATCACTTTGCGTTCATCTTAAACAGTGGCTATAGAAGCCTAGAATTTTAATGTTTC
Source organism: Lepilemur ruficaudatus (assembly GCA_963574885.1). Taxonomy (NCBI): domain Eukaryota; kingdom Metazoa; phylum Chordata; class Mammalia; order Primates; family Lepilemuridae; genus Lepilemur; species Lepilemur ruficaudatus. The sequence continues at coordinate 16,112 of CAUYRT010064967.1, read as the reverse complement.
AAAGGTCGTTAGAGGTCAGTGTATAGAGATAAAAGTGGAAGTCCAGGAGGAATGTTTTAAAGTTTTTAAACTGCATCATATGGTACCTTGGGAAAATTTCTATCCTTGCATTTTAACTTTCCAAAAAGGATAAAATGCATAATCTACTCTGTCAAATTGTTTCCAGTTTGCTGTTCATTATGAATGTCCGGGCAGGTAACTATTTTAAATTGGACTCTGTCTTGAGTCATGCTTGAAGAATTACGTGTACTTGGCAATCGGTACTGCATGCAAAGCTGGGATGTAGGATCTTTTTCTCTATTGTACTCTCTCTTTCATTGTGTGTAGGGTGGGAAGCATGGAGCCCTAACGTGGTATATTTAGAAAGTGTTATATACCAATAGTAATGAGAATTATTTTTGTGCTGTAATGCCAAGGGCTGTAGAAAGTAGTTTAAACATTACTTGATGTTTTCTAGGTGGATCTTAAGAGATATCAGTACAAAACAAAATGGGAGGTACAGAAAATCAATTTCAGAATATCAATGCTGGGACATATTTTGCTGAGGATATGAGACCGAATCACACCTTGCACCAATCACACCGTACAATGGGCAACAGAAATTTCAAAGCTAAATATGTTTAAGTATTCTTTGATCTCACTTTTTGTTTTACTGAAAAAGACCTATCCAAATGCTGACAATTAAATGAGTAGGAATTATACAAGGATGGAGTAGTTCATACTGAGGATTTTACATAGTCATCATGACTGAATATTTTCCCAGTTCCCCAAATTATAAAAGCCTAGAGAATCATATCTAGGAAAACAGACTAATGCTGTAAAAATGCCTCAGCTATTTATCCATTAGACATTTTATTACTAACTTTTCTCCTGGGAGATGGAATTTCCTAGTTGATTTATAACATGAAATTTAAGATGTAAAGAACTATGTTGTTCTTTCTATTTCAAGGGACCCATCAGTGTTTTTTTGTTTAATTCTCCAGTAGTAACTCTAGTTCCCACAGAGCTCCTGCATTGATCCTATATATTTTCAATCCAATGATTTTAGTTGATCTGCTCGTACACTGATTCCCATAGCGAGCCTCCTTGCTCTCCTTAGTGCTGTGTGCTGACGGAATGCTAGAAGAAAACCTGGGAATACGATGGATTCTGTTGGATGAATCATTCGCTCTCTTTCTCTCTCTCTTTCTCTGTTTTGTTACTTTCAAAATACTTTGCCTTAAAGGAGTATTATAAGAACAAATTGATTTTAGATATTTGAGGGATAGTGTATTTGAGATTTAAAATGTTTGGGCAACGGAGAAGTGTTTGATATGGGGATGGGCACCGAGGACATGGGAATGGGGTCTCATGTGCACAATAATGGGTGCCAGAGCCAGGACAGGCGAGATTGTGTGTCAGTCACAGATGACCCCAAATCTCAGCGGCTCGCACCGTGGAAATTTTTTCTTGCTCAGTGCTGTATACATCCGACATGGGCTGGAACCCAGACTGAGAGAGGCTTCCTTCTCATATCTCTACCCATGATCCCCCTTATAGTGAGCAGGGAAAGTAGCTTTCTTTTGGCATATGATTCTGCAGCCAAAGCAAGCCCTACAGCTATGGCTACATACCAGGGAAGGGCCATCAGACCGTGTCTGAACAGAAAAGTCAGAAACCTGTGGCAGCCAGGACTGTTCCCTGACCTCCCTTGAGAAAGAGCAGCGTCAAAAGAAGATCAAGGTGGGTACAATGCCAACCACTTGTCTTGTGCTGCCTCTCGGGGAATGTCTTCTTTTTAAAAATCTATTAATGATATTGCATATGAAGGTCATGGCCAAATAAGTGATCTCCGGGCATGTTTCTTTGCTCATTCTTTTTTAAATTCATTTGTTCCTTCATCCCTTCACTAACTATTTATTGAACTATCACACAGTAAGTATGTAATGTAAGTGTTGATTTATTTATTTTATTGATTCTGAATTGGCTTGTATAATCTTTGGTGTTTGTTTCTTTAACCCCTTTTAAACTGCCTTGTCAATTTTTAGTTATACTCAGGAGCAGCTCGTGTGTGTGTGTTTCTTTTGAATCTGTTGTTTTTTTGCTTCCTTCAGGGTATGGACCTGGTCTGTTTTCTTTACTGTACTATCTAAATGTGTAACCATGGTAACCATGAAGTAAGCACAGCGTATTGGTTGTATTTTTTCAAAACTTCTATGAGACGGTTTTGATTAAAAAGCTATTCTAGTTTGCTAACATTTTAATTAGCATCTTAAAATTTTAGGTATAATATTATACATAGATATAATTTTTCCCTTGTGCAGTTTTTTCTAGTATTTTGAGTTGCTGTTTTATTCCCTGCTGTTTTACTTATAGAGTCAAATGACTCTAGTACCTGTCATTTAGGTGACTCAAAAACCTCCATATAATGAGTAAAATTATTCTAGGGGAGGGATCTTGTTTAGACAATGGAACATGGTATGGTCCTTGAGTGCAGCTGATGTTTTTTCTCAGTCATCCCTATTCCCTTGGTTTATCTTTGTTTTTCACATTTCCATGGTGTGGTCTGCTTGTATGTGGTTCTGTGATTTTGTCTTTCTTAGAACTCCCTGAGCACGGGAAGTATCTTATATATCTTTGCAGCCCCCCACCCCCCACCCCACAGGCCTCACACATTACTTTGTTCGTAGTAGCTGTTCAAATAAAAGCTTATTAAATATTAAGGTGATGGGTATTTCAATTGCTCTGATTTGATTATATGAATGTATCAAATTATCACAGGTACCCCCCAAATAGGCACATCTATTATGTATCAATAAAGAAAAAGAAAAATAGACCAGAAAAAGCTTCTTAAATGGATTTGACTTTCAGTGGTGATAGGAGTTGAACTTTTGAGGCAACGCGGTGCTAGGAACAAAACTGTAATTATTTGATACAGAGAGTAGCTGCGGAACTAAGGCTGCGGAGAGACGGGACGAGAGAGCCTGCGGTGAAGGCTTTGTGCATGGAATGTTCTAGCCTGTTTAGATTGTCTTGCCTTGTTTTGTTATAAGGGAGTAGTTTGTCTCACTTTGCCTATATAAAATTAATGTTCCTGAGGTTAAAAACACACAGAAAAGGAGCTTTTTGACGTAATCAAGCCTCTATCAATCGCTTTCACTTTCTTCTTAATGACTTTAGAATCTTCAGAGCAGTTGAAGTAAATTCTTCTGGGACCAAATCCAGTGTTTCTGCCTTGAAGAAACACAATTAATTGACGTTTTAAAAAGCTACTTTATAGACCTTTTCTGAGTCTGGGTAAAGGACCTTACTTGATTTATAGTTTATGGAAAGTCTACTTTCAGAATTTGGGTGTGTTTTATGGTAGCTCTTTTAGTTGATTACTTTCATTTTCCTTTGGGAAATTATCTAGAATAGCTGTAGTGATGTCATCAGAAGGTTGGCTTTGAAGTTAGTGCGGTAGGAAGGCTGACTGAGGCCCAGGAAGACACTTCACAGTGGAAGGTCAAGCTTGTGCACACAAGGAAAAGACGACTGCTTCACGGACAGCTCTCCTGCCTCCCTCTCCAAGACGGGGACGATTGCTGTTATTAATTGATTTTCCTCTTACTCTGGAAGCCAAGGGTTTGGATATTAATGGGAAAAAAGTCATTAAAATGTCAAGGATTTTGTTTTGTGGCTTGGGTTCCCTGAAGCCTTGCCCTAAGAGACCAAGCATGGATTACACTGTTGCATTCTAAAGACACCCACATGGTTTCTGTTGTTAAAATAAAAAATATTGCAACAGGGTACCTGGATAATCAGACCTTCCTTTGATGGGTGTGGTAATGATTCTTATTCAGGTGAACTGAGGTGGGATATGTATTCCCATATGTATGATTAAAGACTCCAGCAGAGATATGATTTTAGGTTTCAATGAAAACCTTTCTTCCAGAGATACGATGCTTCAGGAAATATGATTAAGAGTTGGTGACATTTGCTTGAAAGCCACGGGCATTCTTGGGAGTCTGAGTGCTTGGGTACGTGCGGTCTCTGTGCTTCTGGGAATATGTGACTATCATTGCTGGGTCTCTTAAAGGTCTCATGTATCGATTTGGACCCATGTGTCTGGTGGCTTTCAGCTCTCCCAGTGGAACCCAGGTGGGTCCCCTTCCAACTTTCTTTTTCTTTTTTTTTTTTTTTTTTTTGAGACAGTGTCTCACTCTGCTGCCCGGGTTAGAGTGCTGTGGCATCAGCCTAGCTCACAGCAACCTCAAACTCCTGAGCTCAAACTATCCTCCCGCCTCGGCCTCCCAGAGTGCTGGGATTATAGGCGTGAGCCACCGCACCCTGGCCCAACTTTCTAATAAAGAGCCTATGTGTTGATCCTTGTGCTGGTTCTTGAGATATAAGTAAAAGAAAAAAAAATCCTTTGTAAGTCTAGATTCCACACTGGGTGCTTCCCTGTCATTTTCGTCTCCCAAGTGAAGTGTCCTGGAGGGAATGATCAGTGTCCACTGGTTAAGTATTGTTGGTGTCGTCATCCGGCCTCTCCATACTCTCTGGGGAAGGTGCCAGGTGAAGAAAAACAAAACAAAGCAAAGCAAGCAACCAGAAACCTCTCCTGTCCTGAAACCACCGCCTGCTTCCCATCGCCGTAGCCCTCGGCTGAGGCTTGGCAGGTTTCGCCCAGGGCAAGACTTGAATATTTGAGCATTTAAGTGCTGCTGCTTTCCCAGGTTCTTGCGATTTAAACTCTGGGTTACTGGTACTGTGGAGAGATGGATATTTACGATGATTTACTCAGTGGATCTGCTAGGTGCGTATGGCTGGATTTACTTTTTTAGGTATCATTTAGAAAAGTTCCTGGAAACAAAATAGACAGGAAGTATTTATACAGTTCTTGGCCTTTTGCCGGTATAGTTCCATATAGAATATGAAACCGCTCTCATTTCCTGCCTTGCCTTTGCTCAGTGCCGTGTCCATAGTTTGTGCTCAGAATGTCAGGCTGAATGGAAGAGGTGTGGTGTCAGCACCAGACGGTGCGTTAATGGCAGGCGGCAGAGTGAACACGGGCAAATTGGCAGGGGCAGGGGACGACGAGTGGGGGGGCCTCAAGGGCTTGAGGAAAAGAGAAGCCTTCGGGGCTGGTGGGATTAGGGAAGGTGGAGCAGAGAGGGCTGCTGAAGTAGGATTGTGCCTAAGGAACATCCCATTCCGCGCAGCGAAAGGCTAAAAGGAATACTCCTGGAAGCTCCCCTCGTGGAGTCTGTGTAGTTGGGTTCCTCTGACTTTGGGCAGATACAACACGACGCCACGGGGGACGTAGTGGTGCTTACGGCAGGTGGCACAGCACTTACGCCCCCGTCTTAGGATACGGAAGCTGAGACTCACACACGGCAAAGACTTTCCCAGAGTCTCACCGTCAGACCCTCTTTGCTGATCCTCGAAATATGCATACGTGTTCCCATGTTAAAAACATCAGCTTTTCCAGGGAGAGGATGAGAAATAGGAACTAAGTAAGGTTGTTTTTGTGTGATTTTATGGAATCTAAGAGAGTAGTTAAATCAACAGGTTTCGCTTCCATCTGAAATAACATCTTCATTTTGTTTAGCTCTTTCTTAAACATCTGTGAAGGCTGAACTTTTGGGAGTTCAGCTGGGCTGCACTGAGGGTCCGTTTCCAAGATGAGACAACTGTTGGCCCCAACTATTGCCACAGAATCTCCTTGCACTTAAATGATTCCGATGTTTCTGATAAATTCCAGGGATGAACAGCAATTCGGTCCTGGAATTGGGCTTTTTTACTTTAGTTGCAGGAATTAATGACCCAGAATAATTTGCATCTATATCCTGATCAGAATTATTTTATAAAATTTGCTAGTTCTGACTTGGTCCGTACATGGGTTATGTATAGATCAGTGTGGAAGAGTGTACTTGCTTCATTTTGAGAACTTCTTATTACATAAGCTTAGAAACTTGACTTGGAATTCTAAGATATGGCTTTTTATTCCTGAAGTGATGCCAGGACTTGGCATATTTTTCATGCCAAATTTAAAAATATAATTAAAAATATGATAATATGTAAATATAATAAATACAATATAATAACATATATAATTAAAAATTTAATATATAAGCAATTACATTTGACCATGTACAATCTGATTGTTTGACTCATTATTACTCATGAGCAGCTGAAGTCTGTGGCTTGAATTTTGAGTCACTTCTTTAGGCAATATTCAGTCAAAAACCATGTCTTGGGGCTCCTCTGGGCTCCGACAATGAAGGGGTTAGTACAGCCAGTAGTAAAGATGACTATTTCCATCACAACATTTCAAATTTGAATGATACACCATTTAGGTGAGTCAGAAATGTATCCAGTGATAACCAATAACAACTTGATACTGGGAAAATATTGACTGATTTGGTTAATCTTTGAAAAATTTGAACTTCTTTGCTATAATTAAAAAGCTGTCATTTATACCAAAAATTCATCTATATTGGGAAAAGGGGATGATTTGAGAGCTGTAAACTGGTTGGGTCTTTATTGGGACATGATGTTGAAATGAACTTATGGGCAGTTCCTACCAATGATGTCAAGATACAGTAACACTGTATCCATCTTTCAGAAATCCACTTCTGGCTCTTTTACTCAAATGGTGTTGCCAGATTTCATAGCTGCAATGTAATTTGAAACAATGTGAAAATTGCCCTGTTTACTCATTCCAAGCAAAAGGGCAAATGCTAAGATAGTTCTCCTGTCACAAACTGATTGAATTGAGTTATAGCCAACTTCATCCACTCTTCTCTGGTCCTTTCTGTTAAAGCCTTTCTTCCTAATGCAATCATTTTGATTTAAGTTTTTTAAAAACGAAAGAGAAAAAAATCCTAACAGCTATTCCTTTGTCCTTTATCTGCCTCAGAACAGCTAAGAAAGGTTATTGTGTTAGGAATTCCTGAAAACGGGGTCAGAGGAGGGCTTTGTATCTTATGCTACCCAAATCCTTTTATGTAAACCGGAAAGGAACGCCATGAAATTCTGAATGAGAGCGCAGGGGGATAAAAGGTCAGGGCTGGTTTTAGCAGAGTGGCCCTGGAGGATGAATGCATTTTCACTGTGCTGCCTTCCAGAAACAAGGCGAGTGGTGGCTGGAGACCCCGCTACTACCTGTGCACTTTCCCAGGGGCGTGCTTGTGATTCCTAGGGCCTGTAGATTGCATCTTACGCAACATTTCATTCTGCTTGCTTCTGTTGGTTCGTGCAATGTTCCCGTTCTTCACTATAGCTCCTTTCGGCTCAATTAAGATCTGTACCCCTCTCAGTTTACTTCTGCTCTTTCATTAAGGCCTGTGTTATTGGCCCTGTAGGAAAGAATGATTTCTTCCTGTTCCCATTACTGCTGTTTTTATCAATGGTCTTTCTTTGCCTTCCCCTGAAGGATATGCCCTCAAACCACTTTATATCTCGACCTGGACGTGATAGCTCTGCTTGGATGTGCTTAAATAAAACGTGGGAGAAAACAGAGCTCGTTGTGCTCCCTGCAAAACAGCACCCCTCCCCCACGTGTCAGTCACCAGCAGTCTCCTCCCCCGTCCTTGGCATCCAGGGAGAAACATTTGAATCCCAGACTTTTTGGGGTTAATTTATGTGCTTCTGTTTCGGCTCTACACTGGCTCGTGGGCCCGTCCTCTGGCTTCAGTTGGCTCCCGCCTGGACTAGGGGACAGTTCTTCTGACTTTCCTCCACACTTGTTGCGAAACTCAAAAGAATTGCTGTCATCTTTTTGTTGGATCATGGGCACTTAACAACCAAACAAAAAGCAAACAAACACACATACACAAAACCAAGATTGGTTCTCTCTGCTCTGCCGGGACCTTCTTACAGAGAGGGTCCCTTTGGCTCTCTGGTGATGTCTATGGCCACTCTCTCGGAATAATGTTTTAAATGTATAAAATAAGACACATAGTGTTATGAAGGAAATCAATTATATTGCAATAAGTTATGAAAATATTAACTTTTTGATATAGTAACAGGTGCTTTTTTAAAAGACTAATTAAATAGCAAGTTTCAGTGGTGGGTCTAAAAACTACCAGAACTTGAAAATATTGGTGACAGTAAAAAGATGATTTGGATGCCTACAACAATTGTATTGATGATATGACCAGAAAAACCTTCTAATTTCTTGTTGTTCTGCTGACTCTACTGGGGTTTATTAATTGAAGGACATGTTGAATTTTATCAATAGCTGGGTTTAGTGAAATAAAGGTGTAATTCTTCCCCTTCCAAGTTCACGGACACTATCACTGTGATCCACAGATTTCTTTTCACCTCTGTGAGAAGCTCACTTGCTTTTTTTTTTTTTTTTTTTTAGACAGAGTCTCACTCTGTTGCCCGGGCTAGAGTGAATGTCGTGGCGTCAGCCTAGCTCACAGCAACCTCAAACTACTGGGCTCAAGCGATCCTCCTGCCTCAGCCTCCCGAGTAGCTGGGACTACAGACATGTGCCACCATGCCTGGCTAATTTTTTCTATATATTTTTAGCTGTCCAGGTAATTTCTTTCTATTTTTAGTAGAGATGGGGTCTCACTCTTGCTCAGGCTGGTCTTGAACTCCAGAGCTCAAACAATCCGCCTGCCTCGGCCTTCCAGAGTGCTGGGATTACAGGCGTGAGCCACCGCGCCCGGCCTCACTTGCGTTTTTTTCTTTAATTGGCTGCGTGGACTACGGCCCCCGCTTGCTTGGGACACTGGTGCCCCCTTGCCTTTCCTTCTCACTGTGCTGGTGACTGCTACTCCCTGGCCTGAGCTGGCCCTTACCCGTGTCCTACCTCACACCTTCCAGCCCACTCAGACGAACTAACTCCACCTCTGGTTTTGCCCATCCTGTTTCTTCATTCAACCCAGCAAATTCTTTGCCACCATCAGTTATGTTAGACTCCATTTAAGACCCTGGGTCTTTTCACACTCAGCACTTGAATGATCGCCTATGTTTGTAAAGCATTTTTTGTGGTGTGTATTTTTGCCTAGAATGTCTCACTTACAGATGTATCTAAAATGCAGTCGGGCTGGGATTTGAACCCAGGCAGTCTGGCTCCAGAGCCCATGTTCTTACAGTACTAAGGTTTATATTTGGGATAATAGAGAGATGAGAACTGGAACAACACCCTTTATATTAATATGTAACCTGTTCCTTTGCTTGCATGGCATTCTAACTAACTCATCATGGCCCAAATTATTAGCCAAAAATTGCTATGTTGCTGGCGTATTTTTTTTTTTTTTTGACAGGGCTTGCTATGTTGCTCAGCTGGTCTCAAACTCCTTGGTTCGAGCAATCCTTCTGCCTCAGCCTCCCAGGTAGCTAGGATCACAGGCACAGGCCCCTGCTTGGCTTGTTGTTTTGTTTTGCATTTTATCAGCAAGTTCCACTGAAGGTTTAAGAAACCTCAAACCTCACTTTTCCCTCTCTCCCTGGTGGCTGGGTCCATCGCCTGACCGACAGCTCCCCCACTGACTCTTGCGACCCGCCACCTGCCGATGAGCTCAGCTGGTGGAGAAAGAAAGCAGAGCCCTGACACAGGCGGAAAACCCGTGTAAAATAGATGGCACAAAACGTGCATTTTTGAAAAGCCCACTCCATTAGCAGAGATTGTTAGCTGTATCCAACTTAAGTTCTTTGTTAAGACATGTTTTCCCCTGGATGAAGGCTGCGACCTGCACCTCTCATCCTCACGGTTCCCTGCGGGATTCGGGGCAGGTGGGCAGCGGTTTATTAGGTACGAATTGAAGATTTCATGTGGAGCTTGGTCTTGCTCATGCCTCATGTAGCCAGATATTTTTAATAGTATCTTAAGAAAGCATCCAGTTGAAAATTAAAAGATGGCAATGAATGGAATCTAATTGTGTACTAAAGATACCCGACAGCTGTTGTTCTAGGTGCTGAATTGCGTATCTCAGCCTGTATTTTTCCCTCTCTTTTGGAAGACTTTTAGATACTGCAAGTGTCTATAGAGGTTACTTAAGGATACTTAAGTGACATGAGGTTTTATGGTCATAGGGGGAAATAGAGGTAAAATGGGAAACTCTGAAACATTAATATTTAGGACAGTATTTAAAAAAAGAGTATGGTAATTGGGTCAGTTTCTTTATGTATGCGTGTGTATGGGAAAGTCACACGCATTGGAAAAGGGAAAAGGGTTTTGGCGTTATGTCCCAGTGCTGTCCTGTGTTAGAGTAGGGTTCCACAGATGGGGAAACGGGCCTCAGAGAGCCTGAATGAGTTGACCAGGTCGCTGTGGGGCCGGGCGGCCGGAGCAGGGACTGAGGTACATCCATCTGGATTCTGACCTTTTCCTTCTGGCTGAACGGACGGCAGGAAGGGTCCTCTACATCAAGAGAAAAAACTGAAAGGGAAGGTGTTCGTTTAGGGGACCAGTGTGGTAAAGTTGACTCTGGACTGAAAAAAAGAAATGGCTCAGCCCAACTCTGGGCCTTCCTGGCTTTGTAACCTGGGTAAGTTGCTGGATCTGAGACCTCAGCTTGGAAATCCTCATACCGAACCGAAAGGCTTTTTGGAGGATGCGTTTACCGACGACCTCTGAGGACTGAGATCATGTACACGACAGTATCTGGTGCTTGATCAATGTCAAATTCCCTTCCCCTGCCTTTAAATATTGTTCTATGAATTGTTTAAATTTTTCCTGATGACACTGTTTGTGTTCTCTCGAGTCCTCTGTCTTAGAAAACCTTATAGGAAACCATTTCGTTATATGTGGCATGTAGATGTAGGAAGTTCTTTTTAAAGTAGAAGTTTTACAAGTGGTAAGATAACTTCCAGGACGTTGTCATCTGGCCAGGCGGTTTGAAGTCTTGTGGAGCCATGGAAGTGATATCTGCAATTGAACTCTTAAGAAAACAGCAGTGATGTAGCACAGAGGCCCGGAGGCATGGCGAGATGCTGGCGTCTGTGCCGTTTCCCCCAGTGGCCGTGGATGCTGAGCGCGGTTTAGGGTGGTTAATGTCCAGATCGGCTCCACAGCATGGAAAGCTGACCTCGAGTAGGAGGAGGATAAATGGTTTTTTTAAAAAAAAGATTAGCAGAGGTTCCCGTGGCTTATAAAAAGGAAGCGGTTGAGGGAGGAGACAGATGGCGGAGGGTTAACAGGCCAGGGAAGGAGGTGGGTGCAGGCTGGGCGCAGACCCGACGCGTGAGGGCCAGGCAGGGCCCGTGTGCCTTTCTCGTCCCTGGTAGAACGGGAAATGTCATTAGAGGGTAATAAATGTATTCAGCTTGAACTTCAGTTCCTTATGTTTATATGAGAAAAGATTGGATCACAGATTTATTATAACTCTTTCCCCAAAATATCTGGCAGTCAATAAAAAACCAATCCTGGATTATCCTGTGAACAGGATAGGGGAGGCAGGAGGAGGGTGTACGTGGACGACATAGAACAATGAATAACGTAGAACCCCCAATGGCTGACAGCCTCCCCAGAATCTTCTCTGTCTTCTTCCTGACCTTCTGGGCTTGGCTTGAGTCCTGAGCATGAGGGAAGGGGCTGGAGGAAGAGACAACTCACACTACTGAGAGCTGATGATCTTAAATTTAAGAAACCATTATCTTACTCTCCCTTCTTAAAAACTATTTTCCACTCAAACTGTCACAGTCTCTGAAATATACTTGTGAGCTTCTAATGCCTGGCTCGATCCTCACTCCGCTGATCAGAGTCAGAGGTTTAGACACACGAGTCCAATGCAGTTTGACCTGGCCACAGCCAAGATTGTAAACCCATGTCGGATACTGGGTGATTGCTACTTTTGTCAGGAACATAAATTATGTCGGACCCGGATCCTGATATAAACTTATGCTTTATGTCACCGTGTCAGCCAGTCATCACGGAAGCCTCTGTTTGATGTTGGTCCTGATATCTAATTCCAGGAGTATGAGAAACAATAAAAGGAGGCCAGTTTCAAACTTAGATGTCAGCTGTGATGAGGAAGGTTTGTAAATCTAGGCTTTAAAGCAACTTAAATCTTACAAGTTGTTCTTAATGTAAAAAGAATAAAATTGTTCAATGCTTTTAAAGAATGTTGCATGCATATTGCACTCACAATATTTTAGAAAGAAAATATTACTGATAAAATGTAAAGTCAACACAATAGAGCGGTTATAGGTACATGGACTTTGGAATCAAACCTTAGTCTGAGTCTTGGTCTTGTCACTTATTGGGTGTTGGATCTCCCTCAACCTCGTCTCTCCCATGTGTGCAACAGGGACAACACGGTACCTGTTTTGTAGAGATACTGTATTAATTGAGATGACACATGTGAAGACTTTAGCCCAGTACATTGTTAGTGCTCAATAAATGCTAGCTACAACTGATAATACTAATAGAAATAAATGATAAAGGTACCACCGTTGACATTTTGAATTTATAGTGCCTTCCTGAAAACGCAGCGGGATTAGGGTCTGTGTTGTTTTTGATGTCAATGTTGTGGAACAGGCTTATTTGTGTCCTTTTGCTCTCCACGGCCACGTGGAGAATGTCAGTTGTGTGTCCTAAGGGTGTATTGTTGGGAGATGACTTGATAATGATTTTTTTTTAACCATCCCGTTAAAATGTTCTCTAAACTTTTCATCCCCTCTCTTGCACCCTCCCCTTCTTGAAGAGAAAGTTGCTGGCAATAATGTGTCTATGATTTCTTTGCTAGCACAAAACTCTAAATTCGTTGAGTTGTTGAAGCAGCATGCTGCAGGAGAACAAGAAATCAGGAGTCCGAAACCCACCCTCGCCCACACCGCTGTCTTCTGCTGTGGAGGACGGAGTGTGGAACCGCCACCAGCTCCGTGATGCTTCTGTGATGTTAGCCAGCCACCGCGTCCCTTGTTCACATGTCTAGTGTTGCTATTTCTGTACGTGTCCATTATTATGCTGGGAACGCTGTGTGGTTATTTAGAAAATATTATTTGCCCACTTCTTAGATTGTGAGTTCTTTGAGGGCATTTTATTTATCTGTATATATTCTCAGTGCTCAGCACAGAGCCTCACGCTGCGTACTGATTTAGTACAGGTTTGTTGGGTGACTGCAGGACCTGAGGCCAGGCATGACTTCAGGCTTAAGTTGCTGGGTGTTTTGGGCAATTTAGTCACCCCTTTAAAATCCACAATTTCCTTGTCTGTGAAACGAGCATCCAGTCTGCCTTGTTGCCTGCAAACAGTTGATGCGAGCTCACATGGACAGATGTGATGATTTTCTGTAATCTCAAACGGTCGGGCAATAGAAGATAATCGAAAAAACTGGTCATAATACTAATGACGATATGGAACTGAAGCTAGTCATATAATTCTTACTGTGGTTTATAATAGTGAGAAATGCAAACAGCTGAAACATCACTGGGACACCTGCTACGTACGCAGTACAGTATGAGGCCGCTGATGATAGTCATTGAATTTTTTTTTTTTTGAGACGGAGTCTCACTCTGTTGCCCAGGCTAGCGTGCTGTGGCATTAGCCTAGCTCACAGCAACCTCAAACTCCTGGGCTCAGGCGATCCTCCTGCCTCAGCCTCCCAAGTAGCTGGGACTACAGGCATGTGCCATCATGCCCGGCTAATTTTTCTATATATATTTTTTTTAGTTGGCCAATTAATTTCTTTCTATTTTTAGTAGAGACAGGGTCTCGCTCTTGCTCAGGCTGGTCTCGAACTCCTGACCTTGAGCGATCCTCCCGCCTGGGCCTCCCCGAGTGCTAGGATGACAAGTGTGAGCCACCGCACCCGGCCTTATTCATCGAATATTTAAATTGCATGCTTTTCCGCAGTGAGCAGGTCTACGCAAACCTACCTGCACGGCTGAGGGAGCTGACAGGCCAAAGAAAGAGGCTGCCAAGCGCAGTTTCTCAGAGGGAAACTCAAGAGGGACTCATAACCGAAGCGAAGTTTCTGGTTGCTGAGGGGCGTGGGTCCTCACGCCTGGCCTGCAAAAGACATCCTGTACACAGCGAGGCTTTTCTGTGAAGCGTGCGCAGCTGGTCATGCTTCGGATGTTCTTGTGACACTTGTGACTACCGGGGAGGGTGGACACACATCTTTGTGGGGGTTATCCGTGCTGCAGGCCTCTCTGTGAGGGACGTCTGCGCAGTGGGAGCACGGGCCATTATGGCGGCGTCGCTCTTGCTGGGCGACAGGCTGCTTTCCTGCATGCCTGGCCCTCTGTGAGCATCTGACAGATGTGTCACCTTTGCAACATCCTCATGCTATCTGCTTGCCATCGTCCTCAATTTACAGAGGAAGTGGGACTGTATGGCTGGCATGGAAAGAGGCACGCGGCGTTTTGGGACAGCGATAAAAAGCAAACTGAAGGGCAGTGTATAGATGCTGCGTACGTTCATTAAGGGTATAAAAGGTATAAAAGCAGCTTTCCGTCAGAGTTAGCAGTGGTTGTCTCTGCGGACTAGATTCATGGGGCGGGGGTTTGCTTTCTATGGAGAACTTTTTCTATGTGGTTTAAAAATTTTTTTTTATAATTCACATGTGTTATTGTATCATTAATAAAATAAAGCAATACATGATAATTCCATTTGGAACTATGCATTGTATAAAAAGGAAGTAGCTGAGAAACTAAATGTTAACAGAACTGAAACATTAATTCTTTCTTTTTTTGGCGATGGAAGTCACTCGATGCCTGGGTTAAAATAGCGCATTTGAAGCTATCAATAAAAGAAGAAATACTTCTTTTTTCCTGCCCCTGCCCACCATGTGCCTTGTTTCCCGGGTCTTAGCAATTCACTTGCATTTGCCATGCGTATTTGTGAGGATGGGTGAAGTTTTAGCGGATGAATAACGTAGTATTAAATCTCAGCGAACGTGAAAAGGCCGCAGCTTTCCAGCCAGCCAGTGCCTCTTTCCATCAGGGAACTGTCGGAAATTTCACACAACAAACAACTCTATTCTAGGTTATATGGAAGTTGTAAAATTTAATAAAGTCTGCCTCCGTCACCATCCACCTCGTGCGAGGAGGGCCTCCACCTGGGTGAGCGACCCTTGCGGCGGCTGGTGCAGGAATCTTCTGGGCAGCCGCACACCCGTGGGAAGGACCGTGAAGAAATCAGCTTTTCGTTGGGAGCCCCTCACCAGGTGTCCGTGTCCAGCCCAGTCACCAGGCCGCCAGCGCTCGCAGCCAGGAGCCGTGCCAAGGCCTCTGGAGCCTGGCTCCTGCGGGATTCCGGCTCTCGCTGTTCCTCAGAAACTTCCGTTAGCACAGAACTTTCTCACACTTACTGGCCCAGATGTTTGCAGAATTCCAGGGCTAGTGTGTGTGGTCAGGCAGCCAAATTCCAATTTTAGAATGCTGCTTGTGACCGCGAAACTCTGTTAACTCAGGCTTTTAGAGGGCTGACAGGGAGAGAGAGACAGAGAGATAGCTAGTTGTGTGTGTTGGGGAGAGGACAGTATGAAGATCAGTAAACAGGTAATTTCCAACCAGAGAACAAACATATATTTTGATTTCCAGAGGTTCTGAGTGTTAGCAGTGGTCAAACAGAGGTGTCTGAAAGGTGGATTGGCCCAGGAATTTTAAGTCATCCAAATTTCACAAGAGATTGCTCTAAAATTCTTTCAGAAAGAGATATAGGGCTTATTTCTCCTCTGAATTTCCAGTTACTTCACAACCTTCCTCAGTAGAGTGCCTCAGAATTTGACATTTTTAAGTCTAAGGCCTTCTGAAGCTCATGGAGAAGTCTGCATTCTCTTCCTTCCTTCCTCTCTCCCTCCCTCCCTCCTTTCTTCCTGCGTTCCTTCCTTCCCTCCCTCCGTCCCTCCCTCCTTCCTTCCCTCCCTCCCTTCCTTCCTCCCTCCCTCCTTCCTTCCTTCCTTCCTTTCTTCCTTTCCTCCTTCCTCCCTTCCTTCCCTCCTTCCTCCCTCCCTTCCTTCCCTCCCTCCTTCCTTTCTTCCTTCCTCCCTTCCTTCCCTCCCTCCTTCCATCCTTCCCTCCCTTCCTCCCTTCCTTCCCTCCTTCCTTCCTTCCTCCCCTCCTTCGTCCCTCCTTCCTTCCTTTCTTCCCTCCTTCCTTCCTTCCTCCCTTCCTCCTTCCTTCCTTCCTCCCTCCCTCCTTCCTTCCTTCCTCCCTTCCTTCCCTCCTTCCTCCCTTCCTTCCTT
>CAUYRT010064965.1:0-11208 GCA_963574885.1 Lepilemur ruficaudatus | reverse complement strand
CATGGTGGCACTTGCCTGTGGTCCCAGCTACTCGGGAGGCTGAGGCAGAAGGATCGCTTGAGCCCAGGAGTTTGAGGTTGCTGTGAGCTAGGCTGACGCCACGGCACTCACTCTAGCCTGGGCAACAGAGTGAGACTCTGTCTCAAAAAAAAAAAAAAAAAAAGAATAATCATGGACATCGGTCCCATGCTCAGACATCTTAGTGGTTTTGTGTTGTCTGTGGATAAACTCCAAACTTGCTCACCCGACAGTCACAGCACTGCCAGCTTTCTATTGTATTCTCCACTTTCTGTTACAGGTATCCTAAAATTCTACCAGACTGTGCGTACTATCCCCATTTCTTGAACGTGCCTTGTTATTTTTCTACTTACTGCTTACTGCCCATTGGTGTCCTCTCCACCAAGGCTGATTCTTCATCTCGTTGCACCTATTGAAATCCTGCCCAAGTAGCAAAGTCTGTGCTAGTTGTCACTTCTCTGAAAGGATCTTTTCCTTATTATCTATCTCATCTGTCTGGAATTCTCCGCACTGTAAACATTTTTATACTTTTAGTATTTTTATGGCATAGTTACTATACCACAAGTTTTTTAAGATCGTGGACTAGGTTTCTGTGGGGTTTAGCATTTCTCACTCTTCATTAGACATAGTAAGAATATTTGTGTAGTGTTTTAGAGTTTATAGATCACTTTTCATGTCTCATTAAAGCCTTATAAATCCTTATGGCTATAAAGATATTAGTTATTAAAAATACCCATTTAATAGATGAGGAAACAGGGCAGTGGGTAAGTGTCAAAGGGGTATTGAGGGACAGGATTGTGATTATAATTTGGGATCTCTGAGTCTGGATTTTACCTCTTTCCCCTGTGCTGTATTATCTCCTAGTATCTATTGCATAAGTGGATGGATAGATACATGCATTTGGAGATGCATAAATTTGTTTCAGTTACAATACATAGCTGAAATGCATTCACTGGATCCCTACTACTTATCTTTTACTCTGCTGTCTACATATTTTAAGAGCATGGTTTAGGCCTGGTGTAACGAATTATGTGTTTTTCTCCTTCTTCATATAGATGAACTGAAGCACATTATTGGGGCTGAGACAACACGGAAAGGTATTCTTCGTGTTTTTGAAATGTTTCAGCACAACCAGTTAAATAGGAGAATGGTTTATGTCTTCTTGGAAGGCTTTTTAGAAACCTTATTTCCACAGTATAAATTCCGTGAACTTTTCAACAAACTGCATTCACGGTCAAAGCAGATGCAGAAATATAAACAGAAACTTCAAACTACTCAAGCGCCTTCTTTACAGAAAAGGTGACACTCCAGTCTATGAAGCCGGTGTTCATTTTGTCCAGGACTAACGGTATGGACAGATCTTCTGGGGCTTAACTCATATACTGTTGTGTCTGCACCAGTCTTTTAGTGTCTCAAAATAGATTATTAATACATCCATAAGTCTGTGGTTCTCATCCTCATCTGTAATCCAGCCACCACCAGAAAAGATTTCCATGTCTTAAATGATTCGGTGCATATTTTGCAACATTGAGAGGATACTGCCCCCGTCTCAAGCAAGAATGATGTTGATCTCTTCCGTTTCAAACTAGTCAGCATTCTTCAGCAATGACAAAGTGCCAGAGTGTGTATGAGAGCTAAGGAAAGCACAAACCAATGGTTCATAGATAAACTGGCTAATTTAACTGTTGGAGACTGTAATGTATAATTTGGAGGAATTTGTTTTCCATGATGATTTTGTAGGTCTGCATCAGCATTTTGATATGGCGTGGATTAGCCAGGTGAATGAACTTTGGATATGTTTCAGGTCTGGAAAAAGTGACAGAATGCCCTTAAAGTGTGAAGTAACCTTATACCCAAATTACAGTTTTGTGACATAAAATAAAAATGAGTTTAAAATAAAACCAATCAAAAAACAAAATTTGATTGGATTTGTTATTCATTGGTATAAAACAATTTTTACTTGATTCTTGTATACTTTAAGGGCTCTATTTTGCTCTTATGGTACTTAATTTTAAGTTTTCTTTTGGCATTCTGTATACAAAGGGAAGCATATGGTGGCTGTCATTTAAATTTCAAAATTATTAGTTTTTATCTTTAACAGATTATTGACTATACAGAAGGGGGTATAATTTGTTGGAAGAACTGCCAAATACATTTTGTCCTTCTAAAAATATGGAAATTAAAAGAAAATAGTACTCTATTGAAAGTTACCATATGATAATTTTAAATTGTGTGATCTAGACATGCCTTAGGTAACTACAGAAATAGCAAATCAAAGGATTAACGAGCTTATTAGTCTTATGTAAACATACAAATTCCTAATTCTATTACAGTGTACATATATGAAAATAATGAAAACAGAACTATAATATTTTTTAAAATATGCTTTTATTTATATTTCGCATAATGTAAAATTCTACTAAATAAAGCTACTAGGCAAAACCCCTCATTGTGTACATTTAAGTCCCTAAAACAATTTTATACCAACAAAACAAAATACCTTCTCCAGTTTTGGAGCCTCTGTATTTCTTATAGTTTTCTCACTCTTTATTTTGTCCATCTTGGAAGTCTTCACATCCTTTGTGTGCAGGATTTCTGCATATTTTAAATACTTCCATTGACTAAGGGTTTGGATGTATCACTTTTTTGTTTTCAAAATATTTAACACTAAAACCTTAAAATAGTGAAGCTACTTATCAGACCACTGAGCCAAGATCCTGGTATTAAAAGAATGTCTGGGTGCTTAAGATAAAGGGACAGAGTATTGGTATCCCAGTTATTTGGGAGCTTTAAGATTGGAACAAGATATTATTGTCTTGTTTTCACTTAGATCCTACTTACAAAGTGAGGCCTATTAACAGAATAAAGCCTTCCTTTAAAGCTTTATAATAATCATATTTATTAATAATGCTGTTGTGCATACTTACAGTTTGCACATATTCAGCATGTGTTGCATGTCTTCAGAATAAAATAAATCCCTTTCATTGCAACTTGCAAGTGAGAAAAGACCATTAGTGGCTCTGGTGGAAGAAGTATTTCTTCTTCTCAGTGTGTCTCCCTGCCCCAGCCCCTTCCTGAGCCCCAGGCTTTAAAATTGAGAATGTGTGAAACATGTCTGTAGAAGGCATCAGCATGACCATAAGTGCAATGATTTTCATAAATACCCCTGCCCATTTCAAGTATATTTTTGACATGAATAAATCTAAAGAATATACAGAAGATTTCATGTAAGAGCCTAGTGTGTACATCAACCAGGGAAAGAAAGGTCAGGTAAGATTGTGAATTTTCAAAACAGAGCCCTGCAAGATAACTTGCAATCAAACCAAAAATTATTTGAGTAAATGGGTTTTTAAAGTAATTTTTGTTTAAAAGAGTTTATATTTCAAAAGCCGAAATGTCAAATGGTAGTCTATGTAAACAGTAGTGCATCTTCTCTATGCACATCTGTGTTTTACATCAGAAAACCGTGGTCATGCTAAAATTAGAGATACTTTTTGAATGACTTGGTCAAGCTGTGTGTAAAATATTTAATCCCTAAGTCAAGTACAGTGTACTATGTTTAATAAAGTTATTACACTTAAAGCATTTATTGCATATATGAATATATACATGAAGAGGCTTTATGTCTTCTGGTATTTGATTTTGAATGTGTTTTTAAGTCAGTGGTGCCTTTAGGCAAGAACTTTCAAAATTAATCGTTCTTTGGGTTTTCTGATTTTCAGGTAACATGTAAACTGTTTAGAAACCATCATAGTTTATTCACCTAAAAAATTGATTGTATGATTTAAGTATATCACATAGATGGGCATTTCCTATAATTAGGGTGTTCTGAATAGTTGCTGAAAACAATTGTGCCATTGACCAATGGATGCACTTGGTTAGCCTTAATTTTTTTTAAAAAAAAAAAAACATTAAAAACTTCCTTGAATATTTCAGTTTGTTCATTTTAAGTTTGTGCTGCTGGTGTTTGGAAAAAAATCAAATGGTTAAGTGCTACCAGAAAGTGTACCAATTTTTTTAAAAATTAAGAACAATATAAATTTCACAATCTAAAATTTTAATTTTGTGCAATATTTTCATTTAATGCATGTGTATTTGAGTAATTGTAAAATAAATGAATTTTTAATGTTTTGAGATGTAGTTTAAACTGTCTTCTTAACCCAGCAACTTAACATTCCGTTGTTGCTGCATCCTTTTATTTAAGGACTTGTTTTAAAAGTCTTTTTGTCACTCCTTGTAAAATGCTTTTATTAGTAGTAAATTTTGCTTATAGGAGCATGGCTCCTGTATTACAAGGGAAAAATATAAAGAGCACATTTTAGGATTATAACTGTTAAAAGATAACTTGTGCATATCATTGTACAGTTAAGTGTCAACTGTGTGCCTAACTGTTCTATCAATGCTTTCCTTCTTTAACAAAGAAGAAAGAACAATCAGAATGTCAGTTATTTTTATTGAACTAAAAAGATTAAAAATTTTATTTGGTTTGTGTTATGTTCTGTCCATTAGAAAATACTAATAAAGTATTAACAAACATCTTTGTTGTGTTTATTTAGTAATCATGTATTTTTGTTACTTTAAAAGGTGCTTGCTCAATAGTCTTATTTGTAGTATTCATGTGTATTTTATTTCCATTTTAGAAATCAAGCAGTTCAAGTTTCACATTGATAGATGAGCCTCTTGAGTGATTATTGACTTAAAGTAACTGAATTTAATTTTTCCTTTTATGGGGAAAATAATTTATTACCACAGTGTTAAAGAAACTTCCTACTTACCTATCATATAAAATTAATTTTCTCTAATTATGGAAAGATCTATAATTAGAAATCCTGTAACAATTTTTATTAGATCTCATTTTTGATTCATATTTTGGCTAATATTTTAGACATCAGTTCTAAAAGGCAATAGATTTAGTATTCAGCAATGTAGCTATGCCTGGTTCGTCATAATATTTGCTTTCTTAGAGTTGTATCCACAGACTTCTCAGACATCAGATGTGATAACTGCTACTGCATCAGGGACTGTCGTAATATTTCTTAAAATGCATACTGTAAAATATTGGTCCATTTAAGATGTTTCTGAGGGAAAAGTTTTATACTTCCATGGAACTCATGCAGAACTATCTATATAGTAACCAAAATGCCAAAATGTTCCTTCATAATACAAATGATTGTATCAAAGGCTCTGAGAAGTTCTATAAGAAATCTGTTTAACTTTGCTTACCTAATTTTGCAAACTTAGTTAACCACAGAATCTTTTGACCAACAGCTTGGAATCATGTTTTCAGGGAATATAATTTGGAAAATCTTTAGTAAGGGAGGAAAAAAGGGTGAAGCATCTTTAGTTGGGGAATATAAAGTGAACAGAGAAGCCAGGGGATTTGGGACACAAAGATTTTTTTTCCTACCATTCTAATGGAAAGTTCAGTTTTTGGAAGAAGAATATGGAAAATTAACAGCTGATTATGTAGCAGATATTAAAGAGTGAAACCTGGGATCTGAGTACCAGAATAATGAACTCAGTGAGGGATAATGGAATGCATCTCATACAAGAAGTGGGAAAGATACTTCAAAGGATTTTGCTGGTATGGTCAAAAGAGTAGTAACTAGAAAATGCAAGGGGAAGAAAGAAACATCATACAGTTTAATTTACAAAATGTGCCAGATATTGACCCCTCTGTATGTAATGTTAGATAATATGTTTGATTTAGGAAAACTTGGAGCAGGTGAGAATGCAAATGATACTTAATCATCTCATGTTTACCAATGCAGTGTATGAGAGATGTAGTAAATGTGATATTTTAATTTAAGCTGGTAAATATCTTTTACATGTCATTGAGAGTGGAATGAAACAAAAGGACTGGAAGTCTGTGTTGGGAGTCTCCAAGACTACTCCTTGGTGATTCACTAGCAGGTCACAGGGCTCAGGATATAGTCATACTCACAGTAAAGATTTATTACAGCAAAAAATACATACATATAGAATAAGAGCAAAGGGGAAAGGTACATGGGACGAAGTCTGGGGAAAACCAGGGTCAATTTTCCGCTCTTCTCTCCCAACCAAATCACACAAGATGCACTTAATTCCCCCAGCAAGGAGTTATGACAACACGTGAAATGTTGCAAACCAGGGCAGCTCATTTGAGACTTAATGCCTACAGTTTTTACTGGGGGCAGTTCATTTATGCCCCCTTCGCCTGGCGCTTGGCAAAATTCCAGACTCAGAAGGAAAGATATATTCACCACAAACTGTATATTTTATACTATTGAGCCGCCTTTATCGGTTCTGGGAATTGGTGGAAACACTCCTAAAATGTAAGTTCTCAAACTGAGAAAAAGGGCCAAACTTATAAGCAGGACTTTCAAAGGATAACAGGCAAGCCTACTATGTTTATTCTTCTGCACAACTACATATCTTGATCGAAAGAAATGGCTAGCAGAAGGCAATGAAGAGTAACACTGAAGGTCAGTAAGATTTTGAAGCCGCCACACTTGAAAATGTAGCAGAGAGAATTTAGATATAGATAAAAGGAAAAACCATTCAGGTGATACTGTTATGGATATACATTGCAGTCCAAGAAACTGGAGGAATAGGTTGTGTATTTCCGGTAAAGATTACGATAGCAGTTGTATAGCGCTTAATAGTCAAAACAACCTTATGAGATGTAGGTACTATTTTATCTTCTTCAGTTTACAGATGGGAAAACTAAGGCAGAGTGTGGTTAAGTCAATTATCCAATGCTTCACAACTAGTAAGTGGTCAGGCTGAAATGTCAACCCAGGTAGGCTGGCTACAGGGTCTCTATCATAGCTTTTCAACAATGATGCTATTGGCCGGGCGCGGTGGCTCACGCCTATAATCCTAGCACTCTGGGAGGCTGAGGCAGGAGGATTGCTTGAGCTCAGGAGTTCAAGACCAGCCTGAGCAAGAGCAAGACCGCATCTCTACTAAAAATAGAAAAATTAGCCAGGTGTCATGATGTGCACCTGTAGTGCCAGCTCCTCCGGAGGCTGAGGAGCTCTTGAACCCAGGAGTTTGAGGTTGCTGTGAGCTAGGCTGATGCCACTGCACTCAGGGCAACGGAGTGAGACTGTCTCAAAAAACAAACAAACAAACAAACAACGATGCTGTTGACACTTTGGGCTACATAATTCTTTGTTTTGGGAGCTGTGTATTATAGGATATTTAGCAGCATCCCTGGGCTCTGTTCATTAGATGATGCCTGTAGCACCACCTCCCCTATTGTGACAACCAAAAATATCTCCAGACGTTGCCAAATGACGTCAGGGGGCCCGGGGGGTGGGGGGAAGTCGGGAGGTGTGCAAAATTGCCACCAGTTGAGAACTACTGACCTAAGCACTCAGTTACAAAACAAAGTAGAGACCAAAGACTTTGGATATCTGAGCATCTTTTTAAGCAAACACCTGATAAATTTGTGGCTTGCCTTGTAGGGAGAATGTAAGTGGAATGCCTAACTCTGCCTTAAAGGGAAGGAAAGGCTGGGGGCAGCAAAACCAAATATTTTATTTAAGTAAGCATTCCATAGTTGGGGAAGATAAGGTGGGGAAGAGACTTTGCAACCTGAGATAAAACCAGAAAAACAGGGTTTCTCAAGATGTTTGAACATGTGAATAATTATACGAGAAAATTGCTGTTACACTCCCCGACCAGGCTAATTATTAATTCAGTAAATTGGCACTTGTGAAAGTTATTTTTCTTTCAAATAACTGTTGTCCTTTTTGTCAGCCAGTCCTTCTAAAGCCTGAAAATTCCCTTGCAGTCTTCTTTGCAAGTAAACTCCCTTCCTAAATGCTCTTGTCTCTGAGTTTTCCTTTGACAGGTGGACTTTCCACCGGGATGCCCCCGTGACTCACCCACTGAGCCGACTTTGCCTGAGAGATGCACCTCATCAGCTGTTTGCACTCAGGCTCACCTTGCCTCCAGGGATGAAGCTCATTCAACAATTAGAGCTTTGGCCCTTGCTGACTCCCTGCCCCAGGTCCTGTTCTTTTTCTGGGTCTTGGTGAAGTCTGGTTCTGGTTTTCATTAGTACACAGCTGCTTCACTTCTCAGTTGGTGGAAGCAATGTTGGGAAGCTGAATTTGTGGTCTCACTTTCTGATTCTCTGTCAAGCAAACCATTTGCGTTTCTTGTTTGTCTGCCTGTCTTGAGGACTCTGAATATGGACTGGCGTTTCAATCAGGCCAATAGCTGGTGTCACCTGTAGGATTAAGAAGTTGTTCATGTTGCAGCCTACAACCAGTTTCTTCTGCCAGTGGCAGAATCCTCCATGTTGTTTGTCTACTTACACGACACTAGGAGCTTAAAAAAGCATTAAAGAAAAAGTTTTCATGCTTGCTGGAAAGAAAGCAGCTTCCTGCCGTCCTTCATGTCTCTGATCTCCCTCCAATAAATTGGTAAGTCTTATTCTTTATTTTTGATTCATGGATGAAGTTGTAAAAGGGAGGCTTCTAGTTCTCTGTGTGTACGCGCGTGCATGTGTGTGTGTGCACGTAAATGAAAAAAAGCCTTTTCTCTCCTTGTAAAAAGTAATTGGCCTTTTACAGATGTTTACAATTGTAATACGTCTTGTATTTGTGGATGGCAGTCACCCGCTTTATTGCCTCTCAACTTCTGGAAGTTAATTGAGCCATTTATATGTACTGCCAGGGATATCTAATTCAAAAATACAGATTATCAAATAGGAGAGAAATGTATGCAGAGATTTAAGAAAAAAATAGAAATTAGTTTTACATGGTGTCTCTAGAGTAAGACTTGAGACTTAAGAATTTTCCTTGGTTTTTACGACAGTGCTGTTAGTATGTGTGTGTGATGTAATGAGACTGCAGATTAAATGGGAAAGTTACTTCTGGCTTGTGTGGAGCTTCATGACTTCCCGAGCAAGCAACCTGAAGGACATTGAGTAGCTTGGAGGTTTCTTTCTCCTTTCTTTAAAAAAAAATAAAATAAAATAAAAGCACCATGAAATAATGAACCAGATAGAGGTGTAAAAAAGAGCTTTGTGTTAACAAACAAAACATACACACATATATACCGAGATGGTAAGAAACCCAGCGCTAAACTCCAGAGTTCTCTAGTTTGCCCAAGATTTGGATAAAATTCTTTTATTGCATGAGTATGCAATATTTTCTAAATGTATTTGTTGATAGACTTGCATGCCTTTTTTATCTCCAGAGATAGATAATAAATTAGATTTTAAAATCTCTTAAATTTGGCCAGGCACGATGGCTCACGCCTGTAAATCCTAGTGTTCTGGGAGGCCAAGAAAGGAGGATTGCCTGAGGTCAGTAGTTCAAGACCAGCCTGAGCAAGAGTGAGACCCAGTCTCTACTAAAAATAGAAAAATTAGTCCGGCATTGTAGTGCATGGCCGTAGTCCCAGTTACTGGGGAGGCTGAGGCAGGAGGATCCCTGGAGCCCAGGAGTTTGAAATTGCAGTGAGCTATGATGACCACTGCACTCTACCCAGGGAGTGACAGACCAAGACTCTGTCTCAAAAAAAAGTCTCTTAAATTTAATGGTGCTCCTATTTTGAGTAGCATAGACAAAGTAGCAATTATATATAATAAGTTGAAGCGATTCAAGTAATTTTCAGGGAGAAAGATAAAATCTAACGGGTAATTTTGCTGGCTTTCTAAGGAAACTCAAATACTTGCTTCAGGAGATGGGTGAAAGAAGTTTGCCATGATTTAAATTAATCACCTTGATTGCTAGGTTGCAAGAAACAAAGATATACACATGTTATCAAATAAGAAGCAGCAATCTAAGACCTTCAATATTTTTAAATAAAATAGGTTTTTAATCCCATTAAAAAATCGGCAAAGGATCTAAATAGACATTTCTGAAAAGAAGACATACAAATAGCCAAAAGGTATATGAAAAAATGCTCAACATCAATAATCAGCAGGGAAATGCAAATCAAAACCACAATGAGATATCACCTTACCCCAGTGAGAATGGCTATTATCAAAAATACAAAAAATAACATGCTGGGAGGATACAGAATAAAGGGAACTCTTGTATACTGTTGGTGGGAGTGTAAACTAGTACAGCCATTATGAAAAGCAGTATGAAAATTTCTCAAAAAACTAAAAATAGACGTACCATACAATCTAGCAATCCCACTACCGAGTATTTATTTAAGGGAAAGGAATTCAGTATTATCAAAGGGACACCTGCACTGGCACGTTCTTGCACTCACACATTCATCGCAGCACTGTCCACGTTAGCAAAGACAGGGAATCAAACTGTCCGTAAGAAGTGTCCATAAGCAGATGAATGGTTAAAGAAAATGTGGTTTATATACGCAATGGAATACTATTCGGCCATAAAGAAAGAAGGAAATCATGTCTTTTACAGCAACATAGATGGAACTGGAAATCATTATGTTAAGTGAAATAAGCCAGCCACAGAAAGACAAACATCACATGCAGTCACTCATGTGTGAGAGCTAAAATAGTTGATCTCGTGGAGATAGAGACTAGAATGATAGTTACCAGAGGTTGGGAAGGATGTGGGTATGTGTTGGAGGTGGGGATGAAAAGAGGCTGATAAATGGGTACCAACGCACAATTGGAAGAAGTTCTAGTGTTCGATAGTAGAGTAGGGTGACTGTAGTCAACAACAATGTATTATTATACATTTCAAAATGGCTAGAAGTGAGGACATGAAATGTTCTCAGCACATAGAAATGATACATGCTCGTAGCGATGGATATCCTAAATACGTTGACTTGATCATTACACATTCTCTGCATATAAAATATCACATGTATCCCATAAATATGTACAAATACTATGTATCAACAAAAATTACCCAACTCTTAAAAAAAAGTGAAGTTTCTATAATTTGATATGTAAATGTAGACAAAGTTAAGGTAATATTACTGAACAAACTGGATACTTGAAAAAATCAGACAGATTTAATAATTTTAATTTAAAACAACTGTCTCTGCCCTGGTGTGAAAAGTAATATTACTCTAAAATTTCTAATTTATGCAAAATTTGGCTGTGTTTTCTTATGGAAAGCATAATTTTTTTTTTCTTTTTTATTGGGGGAAAACTACAAAGCATTTACAGTATAATGTTTACAGTCACAATTTATAGTGAGCTGATTTCCCAAAATATATTACCACTCAAGTTGACTTATTTTGTTACATTTAAAAATCTAC
>CAUYRT010064964.1:0-62048 GCA_963574885.1 Lepilemur ruficaudatus | reverse complement strand
CTGAATTTGGTCCTCTGCAACAGTTTTATACCTTTCTGTTCTCTGCTTTTCCTGCCACCATTTGGGTCACTCCTAATATTCATAACTGTATTTTCTCTAACCTCCCAACTGAAATTAACCTTTCTTTCTATACTACACACTGTCCTTCAGCACACGGTAACCCTTGCAAGGCATACAGATGCCTTTCATTAGTTATTTATGTATGTAATTTCCACATTAGACCCAGCCTTGCTCATCTATAATCTATGTAACAGTAATTATTATAACTGTGAGGCCTTTACAGTTTGCAAGTGCTTTCCTACTCATGTTATTTAATATCTGAGGTTTTATTATTTTACTATATTCAGTTTTACAGATGTGACCACAGAGACTCAGAGAGGTGAGGTAACTTGCCTAAAGTCACACAGCTAGCTACTTGCAAGGTTTGGAGCACATTTAGTGCTCCTGTCCTCTTACTAGAATATATAGTATTCTATATATAATTTTAATAACTGAGATTTGTTATAGTTTTATTCCAACTCCCAACCATCAAATGCTTTATTCTATAAATATTTATCAAGCACTTATTATGTGCCAGGAATTACGCTGGGTTCTGATGGAACGGCGGAGAATAAGACAAAGAAGTTCTTTGTCCCATGAGCTTAGAGTATAGTAAGCAAACAAGTAAGCAAAGAAATAAACAAGGCGTGGCAGGCTGAATGATGTCTCCCAGGCCCCCACAGGTACCCACATCCTTATCCCTGGAACCTGTGAAGTTACCTTTTGTGGCAAAAGGCACCTTGCAGACATAATTAAGTTAAGGACTTGAGATGGGGGATTTACCTGGATTATCCGGGTAGGCCCAATGTAATGAGTCCCTAGGAAAGGGAGGCGGTCAGATCAGAGGCAGAGAAGACATGAATCTGGAGCAGAGGCTGGACTAATTTGATACACAACTTTGAAGTTGGAAGGGGCTGTGAGCCAAGGAAAGAGAGTAGTTTCTGGGATCTGGGGAAGACACGGCAATGGATTATCCCCTAGAGCCTCCAAAAGGAATGCAGCCCCGCAGCCCCATTTTAGACCTCTGGCTTCCAGAACTACAAGAGAATAAATCTCTGTTGCTTTACACCACTGAGTTTGTAGTAATTTGTTACTGCTGCAACAGGAAACTAATACACAAGGCAACTATGGATTATGATCAAAGCTATGAACAAAAAAGACATTTTGATGAGATAACAATTGGGGAAGCCCTCTCTAAGGAGATGATGAGAGTGAACCAGCACAAGGGGACAGCATCTCAGGCAGCAGGAACAGCAGGTGCAAAGGCCCAGAGGAGGCAATGTGATGAGGGACAGACAGGGCCAGTGTGGCTGGACTTGAGGGAAAGAGGGGCGGGTGGTGTGAAGTGAGGTTGGAGAGTTAGGCCAGAGTTACATCAGCCAGACCTTTTAGGCCATGGTAGGGGGTTTGGATTTTTTACTACAAGAAATGGAAAGTTCTTAAAGCATTTTACACTGGGACAGAATAAATTGCCATTGTATTGCTCAAAGTTCCCTGCATGATGAAGACTTTTCCTTGGGGCACAGGGCAAACTTATACCTACCTAAGACCAATCCACCCTCCCAATGAGCTCTCCTGTGCTGTACCAGGTGCTGAGGACGTGTCCAGTCTTTTTATTACAGGAGGCACGGGGCACTCCAATTCTGTAGGGGCAGGTGCCTCTAGTGTAAACCATGGGCAGGAGATGGAGCTGTAACCTGATTTCCTACAGTGAGACATGGATGGGAACTCAGCATCACTGAGCTTAGAAATACCCCGGCCAAGGAGTGGAATTTACCATTTGAAGAACTATGCACATGTCTTGCTTATTATTTGTTCTGTCTTTAAGCTGTAAGCTCTGTGAAGTCAGGGACCGTCTGTACTTTTAT
The DNA here is from genome assembly GCA_963574885.1 of Lepilemur ruficaudatus. Taxonomy (NCBI): domain Eukaryota; kingdom Metazoa; phylum Chordata; class Mammalia; order Primates; family Lepilemuridae; genus Lepilemur; species Lepilemur ruficaudatus. The sequence continues at coordinate 60,141 of CAUYRT010064964.1, read as the reverse complement.
CCATGTGTTTCTAGTTTTAGCACATAGTAGGTACTCAATAGGGTACTAGTTGAAAGCCTGACTAATTGGAGGGAAGGGACATCAATAATTTAGCCCTTTTTTTTTGTAAGGAGCAGAAACAGGAAGAGAGCCTAACAGTAGGAAAATACGAACATCAAAACAACGTAAGTCAGTTTTGCTATAATGCTTGTTTTCAAAATATGGATTTGTTCTAATGCAGCTTATACGAAGGAACAATGTCAGCATAAGGCAATTTCCCCCATGAAAAAGATGAGATGAATGCCAACAACCCAGCTGAACAGAGCTATGAACGAATCCACAAAATGCATACATGCACACACAGTAGACAGCCACAGCACCCTCAGGTCACCGTGTGTGTCAGGCGCCACACCCATCTGCATCTGCTGTTCTCACTTTCTGTCCGATTTCAGGTGATCTCTCTCCCACCACTGCACAATTACTCCTGGTCTTTCTGATACCCACTTCCACAAGCAAACCGCAGGTCTTTATCAAGGTAAAGTGCCATATATTTTTAGTATTTATGTATTTAACCATTACATACTTTTAAAACAATACTACTATTTTTATTACGTTCCTATTTTATTTTTTTTTTAGTGTGTCACTGGTAAAGTTTTTGAGTGTTGCGCCCCTAGCTGTATTCCTCCTGTAAACCTTGTGGTTTTTAACGGATGATTTTGCAGAGGGCAGTGATTGTTTAGAACACATGTATGGCATCATAGCAGGACTGACTGTATTTTCTTCTGCTTACGACACCATGCCACAAGAAAACACACGCAGTGATTAGCAAGGAAGTGAAACCAAACCAATAAGCACTAATAATGATTCCTGATGTCCTTGTGGTATACAGGACAATCCTCCTATTACTTATTCACTTTTAAACCCATCCTTCCATCTGTTTATTTATTCTAAAAATATTTGTCAAATTCCTACTACATGTCAGGTCCTGAGATAGACCCTAGTGACACAGCAGAGAAAAAAATTAGAGTCTTAGGGTTAGGACAAAATAATTATAAATAAAAAGTAGTGAGAGTTCATCTTTATTGTAGGCTTACTACACACCAGGAACTATGATCAGCACTTGAAATACATCCTTTTATTCAATCCTGGTGGTTATTGGTAGATATTACCAATGAGTGAGGTAGGCATAATTATTCTTCCCATTTTCCAGATGAGAGTACCGAGGCTTAACAATCAATGGTGGAGCCACCATTTCCACCTGACTCCAGAGCCTGTGCTCTTGTATGATATTGTCCAGATCTGCCCATCCTGCCTCTGCTGATCCCCGGTGGTGGGGAACATGCTGCCTTTCCATCTTTGGAGAAGGAAGGAGAACAGCCTGTTCCATCTTTGGCAGTACGTCAAAGGGGTGGAAAAATATATTGTAACAGCTGGCACTAGAGTTCATCGTAGGGGGAGAGTTGTATTTATTTAAGAAAATACATTGGGAGGCCACGGCCTTTGGGGGTGCAGAGGAATATGAGGGAAAATCCAAAAGGACACCAAGTTATACTGGTTTGCATAAGATTTTCATTGGAAATTATAGGTTGGGGCAGAAAAGAGGAGGTTAAAGAAGAGAGAGAAGGGACTGTGCCACCTGGCAGAATGCCGGTGCCCATAGGAATGGTAGCCAGGGAGGAGGTCTCGCGGGCTGAGTGGCCACAGGTTTTCACAGGCTGGGGAGGCCTTTGACGTTGTTTGCTTTGCTATGATGTAAACCCTCTCATCGCCTAGACCTCCATAAAGTCATGGGCTGCTGGGGAAGATCAAAGCTCAAGGGTTATGTCCCAAACTGGGCTGGAACAGAGCACAGCTGGAAGCCAAGGTCTGCAGTACAGGCCCACTTGGTGACAGCCAGGCACCGCCAGTCTTCCTTGGCCAGCCCCCGGAAGTAAGAGCCATTGTGACACTGCTAGGAAATTAGAACTAGCTGTGCAGCGAGGACCTGCGTTCCAGGGGATTTGCAGACGTCTGGGGAGGGCTCAGGTGTAGATTGGGGCATGCAGGTCCAGTTTTGCATAGTTCTTCAAAGACTAGGAAACCTCAGATGGCCTCCCGGTTCCAGGCATTAGGAGTAAGGGCTGTCGAGTCAGGTTTGAGTCTCGGTGTGGCCATTTACTGGGTGACCTTGAATAATGTACTTAACCGGCCTGCACCTCAGCTTCTTCCTCTACAACAGGGAAATGACCTTCCTTCCCTTTCGTGGTTATTCTGGGATTGACTCTACGTACAATGTCCAGCACAATGCCTGGCCTGAGAGTCAATCAACCAATGGTTGCTGTTATGACTGACTCCAAGGTGGGGTATAAACAGCACAGGCTTTGACTTGGCTGGATCAGGGTTCAAACTCCAGTGTCACTGCTTCCTAGCTCTGTCTGCCTGAGCATGTGACTGAACTTCTCTTGCTCTTAGCAAAATGGGGACAGAAGAAGACCTACCTGGGAGGGCTGTGGTGAGGATTAAATGAGAGAATAGAATATACCTAACACTCTGCTGGGTGCACAGTCGATGTCCAATGATCAGGGCCAAGGCTAATCTACAGGTTGAATTAGGGAAAGGTGCCCCTTCCTTTGGGCAACACGGCCTGCAGGTTTCAGCCCCACTCACCACCCCGGCTGGGATACCTGTGTGCAGTGCACAACTTGCACATCTGTACGACACGCCTATCAATGATGGACAGCTGTTACGACTGTGCTAATTAGTATTCTTCTGCCTCTGACTTGCCCCCTTTGTTCTGGCATAAGACTGTTCTAGGTTTGGAAGAAAGCACCCCTTCTTAATTTTCTGTCTTGTGGCTCTAGTTGCTTTCCCTCTTGTGACCTGGTTTCTCCATCCCCCACCCCCACCTCCACCCCCAGTCTCCCTGCAGGCGGGATGCTGGCCAAGCCCTGCCTGTGCAGCTGGCCTGGAGACCTCTCAGCTGGGAGGCTGGATCAATGGCCTCCCTCCCGCTTCACAGGCCCAGCCTGGGTTCTGGAACAGCCTCTGCCGAGATAATCTAGCGCTTTAATTGCCAACAGCAGTCAGAAAGGAAGCAGATGATCGCCGCCCATAAAGGGCGAGAATCCTCAGTGGGGAGCCGGGCTGGCTGTAGAGCCATCGCAGGCTATTTTTAGTACTTGGACACAGAAGTGCAAGGAGAAAATGCCAAGCTGGAAGGTAGCGCGCCGGCCTGGGCTCCGAGGGGCCTGCCTGTCCTGTGACTTTCAAGCCCAGCCCTTTGTGGTTCCTCTCCCTCCATGGTGGGGGATCCAGGCATTGCTGATGGCAGTGCTCGTCCTTCTGCTGGGAGCCAGGGCAGGCTGGGAGGGATGCAGCCGCTGTGCCTGGGCTGGCGATTTAGGCTGAGTGTTCAACCCACTGGCGATTCTTAGCACCAGGGGACTCAGCTCTCATATTGTTCTCATTTTACAGGTAAGGAGACTATGAGATATGAAATGCCTTCCTTAAGGTCATTCTTCCAGTAAGTTCTCATCATAGTTGTCTTTGTCCTTGCTTCCTTAAGAGCGTTTATGCAGCAGAGTAGTGCAACTGGACGCTCTGGGTTGTCTCCCCATCTCCCCCTGCTGTGTGGTCTTGGACAGTTACTTACCCTCTCTGAGTCCCAGTTCGCATCTGTAAAGCAGGGGTAAGAAGAGTGTCGGCAGCTAAACAAGAGAGAGCATGGAGCCGCCTGCACGCATGCTCAGCATGCAGGAAGCGCTCAGCTCCTGACGGAATTACTCCCGTTGTGGGGCCCTCTGCCCGCACTTGCCATGTGTCCTGCCTAATCCTCGTAACAACTCAGTGAAGAAACAGCAGTCCTATTTTTCAGATGGGGAAACTGAGTCCCAGAGAGATGAATCAAATTCCAAAGGGCACACAGCTAGGAAGGGCAGGAGGTGACCCTTGAATTCAGGGATTTGCCCTCCCAGGCCCAAGATCTTTCTCCTAGTAGGCTGGAGCTTCCTGTGTGCTGTGTCCCCTGGGAATCTGAGCAGAGGGGCAGGTGTGAAGGAGGTGATGAGCGTGTGAGTGCACAACATGTCAGAAGATTGGTGGGGAGGAAGAGGGAAGGAGCTGTGGCCCAGCACTCAGACCGGCAATGGTCTAGCTCCCCTCTCCGTCTTTCTGGCTTCTGGGGTGTCTCTGAGACAAACAGAAAGAAGGTCCCTCAGTACCATCCCGCACGTGGCATCCCTCTCCCTTCCTGCCCGTGCCCGGTGGCATGGCCGTGGGAAGCCCAGGGGCCGTCCCCACAGTGGTAGGTCTCCTGGAGTCGGTGTGGCCCCTATAGTGTGGTGTTGGGGGTGTTTCTCTCTCAGCCCCGCCTGCTCTGCTCTGTCCCTGACTATTCTATCTTCTAAATAACTCTTATATGCACCCTTTTCTTTTGAGCCCACTGCCACCAGCCTGCGTGAAACCCACCTCTCTGGGCTGGACCACTGCCACAGCTGCTAGCCAGTCTCGCTGACTCCAGTCTGGGTCCCTCCCCACTCCACGGGGCTGCCTGTGAGGGTGGCCTCCCCAATGTGAGGTCATCGCGTCACTTCCCTTCCTACATCCCTCACGAACTTCCCAGGGCCAGAAGGATGGAACTTGAGCTTCTAGCTGTCCCCTCAGACCCATGTGTGGTCCCACCCCCACCCCAGAGACCCCAGTGGTGAAGCCCAAAGGTTCCCAAAGGAGTGTCCCCAGGAAAGAGGCCTTCAGATTGTTCATAGGTGGGGGCAGCCACCCATGGGGAAGTCAGTGTGGGAAAAACACTGTGTGAGGTTACCAGGTTTTTTTGTTGTGGGACTGCTCAGAGTCTCTATTATGCTAACTTCTGATACAAAAGTCTTCCAGTTAAGCACAGGCAAGGCTGCTAGGAAAATAGTATGGACCCCTCATTTTAGCAATAGCTGACACTAACCCAGCTCTCACTGCGTGCCAGCCACTGTCCTGCGTGCTTTAGTCCTGGCGGCTCATTTAGTCCCCACTGCTCTAGGAGACAGACACTATCATTACCCCCATTTTGCAAATGAGGAAACTGAGGCACAGAGAAGTACGTGGCTTGCCTGCGTTCACCCAGATAGTCAGCAGCAAAGCTAAGAGACATCATGGCTCTGAAATTGGCCCTCGTAGCTATTATACCAGACACACACCTGGAGGACTTCATAGGTATCTGGCATTGTGATAAGTAAGCACCCAACGTGCATTATTTCCTTGGTCCTCATAACCCCACAATTATTAATATTATCTGCATCCTTTTCATCAGGGAAACAGAAATGAAGAGAGCACATGTGGAGCTAAGAGGTACCCTAGGGGAGGCTTGGACCTGGGTCTTTCTGTGAATCGGGGATCTCTAATCTGTCTTGTTCTGAATGGAACAGGCATCTTTTTACCAAGGGGCATCCACAGCATGTAAGGTGCACACTGGAAATGCTTCTCTAGCTATCTGGACATAGTCATTGCCACCAAATCACATCATCCTATTTCCTATTTCCAGACACCAGGCTCTTCCTGTTCTGCTCCCTTGGCCTGAGGGCCATCTTCCTGCTCAGTCCTCCTGGCACCAAGGAAGAGCTAAAATAAGGTCCCATCTCTTCATTTTTTTCCAGACTTTCCCCTTCCAAGCAGCTGTTCCCCTGTCCATGTTTCCATGGCACCCTAGGAATAAATTATGTGACCACGGTCTGTGACAGCATGGATTCTTTCATTTATTCATTCTCTCCTTCATTCATTCACTTAAATGTTTACTGAGCAACTACTAAGTGCTGGCACTGTTCCAGGTCCCAGGGATACAGCAGTGAATAAAACATATGCAAATTTAGGCCCTCATGGAACTTATAATGTAGTGGAAGGAAATGGCAATGAAATAAGAAGTCAACTGTATGTAGCATTTTTGAAGGTGAAAGGGTGTAGGGAGGGCTGCGGGTGGGAAAGTGTCGCACTTTAAATAGGGTGTTAGGAAAGGCCGACCTGAGACTGTGATCTTTGAACAGGGCCCTGCAGGAGGAGGCCTGTTCCCAGGCTTGGGGGTGGCACGGCAGCTGCCGTGGGGTGCGTGGGGACGGTGGCTGCAGATGCTCAGCAGAGGTTTGTTCGTTTGGATGGCTTAACATAAGCTTCAGACCTTTCTAATGGTGGTACTGCCAAACTTCTCATTAGCATTTTCCAAAGAAACAATTTAATGATGAACTAATATATGTGTGACCACTAAGCACATAGCCAGCATCTGAAAATGTGGGGACAAATGAAGGCCCTGGGCAGAGCCTTAAAGTTAGGAGCCTGCTTTAACCTTGACCTTGGGCAATCCCCTCCCATCTTGGCTGCTGTTTTTTCACTTGTATAAGGGACCCAAGCATGTGTCAGGTCCCTTCCCATTCCGGCTTCATTCTATTTAAGGAGACCGAGTCTGTGAAACGGGGGTTATAATACCTGCTCCAGGCCCTGTTTTGGTGGTTGTGTCAAATCAGGCAATGGATAGGCTTTTTTAAGAAAAGAATAAAATGTGGAGTCCAAAGTAGATAACAGCTAGTTTTAGTAGGAATGCTATTACCATGTGTTAGTGACCAAATCTACCACGTGTGTGTGCTGCGGTCACTTCCTCCTCTCCCGCTGCCGTGACTCAAGCATTACCAGGCCCATTTTCATGGTTGAGGAAACTGCCCCAAGAAAGGCAGATTCACTTGCCCGAGGGCACAAAGCGAGTGAGAGGAGGACCCAGGATTCAAATTCCAGATGCCACCAAGCTAGTGCTGATGTCCAAGCTGAACAAAGGCGAGGCTGAGGCCAAAGCTAAGCTGACATACAGGGACCAAACAGAGCCAAAGGCAGCGTGAACCCAGACAAAAATTCTCAGCCCTCACGGTTGCCGCTGGCCTGGAACAACATGTAGCCTAAAGGAAAAAAAGAGTGGGATGGGGGGGACCAACCCACAGGCCGCTGCTGGGGAACCAGAGCTAGGGACTGAGGCTTCAGGGCGGCTCAGAACAAGGTGTGATGTGGAGAAGGCACTGGCCGACCCTGGCTCCAGCCGCAGCCCTTGGTGGCCCGGAAAGCACACGTCCGGCTCTCTGACAGGGTGTCTGTGGGCAGCAAAGGGCCAAAGGTGTCAGCCTTGCCCAATGGGATATTAAAAATATTAAAAATAAATATCAAGGATCCTACAAGACAAGAGAAAAGAATATAATGGGGGAGAAAGAACAGAAAATCATCTTATATATATTGAAATAAATAGAGAGCCTAAACAAAACTATCTTTATTAATATTTTCATACTAGTGATAAGACAGATGGATTGGAATTAGATATGGAAAAATGTAATATTCTACAAAGGATACTCTAGGGAGACCCAGGCAGTTATGAAGGTCGTTTCTCATTAAGGGTGGACTTTTCTGTTCTCTCCTCCACCGCCTTCTTCCTAACGAAGCCTCTGCCAGGGCCGGCGAGTCCCCGCTCCTTTTGTGTGCTGGAGACAGACTGTGCCACCAAATGCCCCCCGCAGCTAGTCAGTGACAGGCTATTTTTAGTTTTTCCAAACAACTAATGAAATTGTTGTCCGTTCTTGGGCTGTGGGCTTTTTTTATTGGCTGTTTCAGCTGCTTTGCAGTAAGAGCAGCATTATTAACTCTGCAACTCTCAGACACCTAGGATGGGGAGATGGTTTTCCCTTGATTTGGGCTGCAGGAAGAAGCAAACATTCCTGAATTTTGGAGGTGGCAGTTACTTTGGGGAGACCGCAGGCTTTGAGGTAAATGTGAATTCGCAAGACACAGACCCGTTGGCTGTAAAATATACATTGTAGTACCCACCCTGTAGGTTGCGTTTCTGTCTGTGAGTGCCTAGGCTAGAGCCTGGAATATTCAAGGAAGAAACACTTGTTCAAGGAGTGGATGGATGGATGGATAGATGACAGAATAGTGGTGTGGTTCCTGCTAGAGCAAATTCTTTTTTTTTTTTTTTTTTTTTAAGTAGGGATGGGGTCTCACTCTTGCTCAGGCTGGTCTTGAACTCCTGAGCTCAAACGATCCTCCCACCTTGGCCTCCCAGAATGCTAGGATTACAGGTGTCAGGGACTGCACCCGGCCAGAGCAAATTCTTATTGAATAAGTAAAAAAGTGTATGTGCAGCACTTGGCAGAACAGATTACTGCTGGGGAGTGTTATGGGCTGAACCATGTCTCCCAAAAAGACATGTTGGAGTCCTAACCACCGGTACCTCAGAATGTGACCTTATTTGGAGATAGTCTGTAGGGAGGTAATCAAGTTAAACTGAGGTCATGGGGGGGCCCTAATTCAATATGACTAGTGTCCTCATTAAAAGGGAAAATTTGGACACAGAGATACACACAGGGAGAATGCCAGGTGGAAATAAAAGCAAAGATCAGGGTGATACACCTATGACCCAAAGAATGACGGAGAGGGCCAGCAAACCACCGGGAGCTGGGAGAGAGGCTTGGAGCAGATGTCCCCATATAGCCCTTAGAAGGAACCAACTCTCATGACACCTGATCTTGTATTTCGCACCTGTAGAACTGTGAGACATTTCTTTTGTTTCAGCCGGCCAGCTTATGGTATTTTGTTATAGCAGCTCTAAGAAACTAACACAGAGCACGCTATAGTCTGAATGTTTGTGACCCCCCTCCCGCAAATTCCTATGCTGAAACGTAACCCCAATGTGATAGTTTTGAGAGGTGGAGGCTTTTAGGAGGTCATTAGGTCATGACGGCACAGCCTTCACAAATGGGATTAGTGCCCTCGTAAAAGAGGCCCAAGGGAGCTTGTCTGCCCCTTCTGCCCTTTGAGGACACAGCTAGAAGGGGCTGTATCCCTTTGAACGAGAGAGCAAGCTTCTGAGATGAATCATTGAGATAACACAGAGGAAATACCTCATGCAGCAGGACCTAGCACGTAGTAGATGCTCTCAGTGCTTGTTAGATGAATGAATGAATGAACGAGGTTATTCATGACGCATGTATCTCAGAGCTTGGCATACAGGCACGTGTTCAGTGCACATTTGCTAATTGGATGGTCATCAGAGCTAACATTTTTTATACAGCATTTACTATGAGCCAGGCGGTACTCCAAGTGACCGACCCATAGGTAAGCCTCATTTAATCCGCACAACAACCCTATTATTTATCCCATTTTAAAGATGAGGAAACTGAGGAATGGAGAGGTTTCCCAATTTCACCCAGCTAATGAGCAGTAGGGCTGGCGTTTTGGTCTAGTTTGTCCAGGACTGGGGTGTTTATTCTTAACCACTTTTTGGAAGAATGTATGTGAAGAGCCTGGCATGTAGTAGGTGCTCTATTCCAAACCAGTGAGTGGATGAGAGTACCTGGGCAAAGCCTGGAGTGCAGGGCCCTGCCCTGTTCCTGGAGGCCCTACAGCAGAGAAAACCCTCTTGCTTCCTTCCTTCCTAAGTTCTCCCTGAATGGGACTCCACAGACCTCTGGGGCTTCGCATGCCTCCAGGGCAGAATGGCAGTGGCCTGGGCCCAGACAGAATTAGTGGACTTCCTCCGAGTGGAGCCCCTACTCTCCATTGTCCTTCCGCGGGACTCAGAGGAAGCTGCTTTCATGCTGAAGAGGGGAGTGGAGCGGAGGGGCCGTCAAAGCCTCGTGCTGTCTGCCAGCAAAGCAGCTCGGCTGTCAGAGGACTGGCCGCCCAGAGTGTCCCCACCCCTCCTCCGTAATTCACCCCAAACCGAGCGCAGAACGCTGACTCGGCGCTTCTGCCTCCAGGCCGCAGTGGCCGGCCGTGCACACACCTTCCCAGACGCTCCCAGGCCCTGCCAAGTACTAGCAATGGCAGTGATTTACAGTGTCACAGGCCAGCGTCCACTACCCTGACCACTGCTCTAGGCCACAGGTTTAATTACTTAAACAGATTTTAGATTTTATGAGTGTGCCCTCAGGCCTGGCAGAGGAAAGAAAGCCTTAGGAGAAAAAAAAAACTTTGCTTGAAACATTAAATTGAAATATGCAATGACAGACTACAGAAAATATTTCGAATGCCTGAGTGTGAGTGGGGTGTTCGAGGCCCTTCTGAATTTGCCCCGTTTTACCGGCTCTGTGCCTTGTTGCTGCCTCACTTTAGAACAAAGTGATACTTGAGCATTCTTGCAATTTTGCCCTGCTAACCAGCCTGTCTGTAATGCATGTGCACCCTACATGTGCACACACGCACACACACACTCACTCACATATAGGGTTTACCATGTACCTGGTGCTAAGGTAGGGCTCGGAATGCAATACGGAACAAAACACACAAAAATCCCTGCCCTCGTGGAGTTTCCATCCTGTGGCAGGAGACTTCCTCAGCTCGTCCCTTGAGACCCTTGTTCTTTCATGAGGATCAACTAAAATGCTACTTTCCCTGCCCTCCCTGACTTTCGAGAAATTCATCACCTTCGTGACACTCAGTCGTCATCGATCAGAGCCCGAACTCACACTGCCATCACTGTCGGCGGGCAGACTGGAAGGTCCTTCTCTTAGGCTGTGAACCGCTCGAAGGCAGGGATGGGTGGATGCTGTTTCTATCTCAGCGCCTAGCGCAGTGCCTGACACATAGCCGGTGCTCGTGATATAGAGGCCATCAGAAGCCACCTCTGCCTCTCCTTTCTGGCAAAGAGCAGCTCCTTGTGTGTTCTCTTTAGTCCGACCTTTTTCTTGTTCATTTTGTTGTTTGTTCTCTCATTCATTCATTCATTCATGAGCTCACTCACTCATTCAACATGTATACATTGAGTACCGCTGTGTGTCAGGCCCTGCTCTAGATGCTGGGGATATGCTGATACCGACAGAGAAGATTCCTTGTCCTTGGTGTGCCCACGCTGTGCTGTGGGGGCAGGCAGTGAGCAGCTGTTCTGTGGTTGTGAGGATGTCAGCTTCTTCAGCAGCTGTAGGCGGCAGCCAGCCCTCAGGGCCACAGCACGCCCGGGCTGGGCCTAGGAGGAACCACCCTAAATCTCAGGTCATGAGGTGTCTGTGTTTTCCCTGTCTGGCTCAGAGGACGAGGCTAGAGAAAATGAATCCCACTCATCTCCCTCTTCCAAGCTCTCTACCTCTGTGTCAACTGGGAGAACAAAGTCCAAGGCTATTAAAATAATAATGCAAATAATCCATATTTTTCATCTTAAAAGCACTTTGGAGCATCCGATTAATCTTCTCAGTACCCTTGTGTGTAGGTAAGTATAAGGTTTTGCTTTTAGATGAAGAAACTGAAACATGAGATGATTAAACTATTGGCCTGAGGCTACGGTGAAAGCAAGGTTTTGAACAGGGATTGGATTCATCAGTCCTCAGTTATTTTGAACAATTGCAGACTCCAAGGGCCACGTCCCTCGGGCAGTTGCTGGGGAGTGCAGCCAGCCTGCCGTGGCGGGGCACTGCAGCGTGGCGGGGAAGGGCCAGGGCTTTGCAGGCCCACACACCCCACCACATGTGGTCGCGCAACCTTTGGCAAGTGGTTTAAGGTCTCTGCACTCCAGATTCCTCATCTATAACATGGAGATCATGACTGTGTTTCAGAGTTATGAGGGTGAAATAAGATATTTATGTTTGTAAATTGCTTAGCATGGTGCAGGATACCTTTTTCTTAAAGATATACAGAGACAGAAGCATTTGAAATTGGCAAAGTTTGTGAAACCGCTAATTATCATCATCATCGTTGTCATTCAACAACTTTTGAGCAATTGGTGTATTCCAGACACCAAGGTACCTTAGCATAACTTCATTAAATTCTAGGTGTCTTATTATTATTAGTAGTCAGTTGCACACCTACGTCATGTCATTCATCGAATTTCTTTCCCCATGAACAAATGCCAAGGGTCTGCCCTGAATGCTGTGGGGGATATAAAATTGCCCTGAATGTGAACCTTGCCATCTGAGAGCTCCAGCTGGGGAGGAATCAGTTCTTTCCAGCCCAGTTAGGGTCACAAATGGCCTGAGTCTACACCTTCAGCTTCACCCAGAGGTGGGTTATTAGGAAGCTTTGGTGATACCAAAGAGCAGAGAAAGTTGAAATTAATCTTGACATTCCATAAGTGCTGTGGATGGTACCAGGCGTATAACATGCATTCTTTTGTCTAATCCCCACAACAGTACTAGGAGGCAAGAACAATGATCACTCCAATTTTGTAGATGAGAAGAGGGAATTCGTTTTTGCAATGTCCCATAACCAAGTACACAGTTGGCCAATCCTGAGTTTGGTAAGGCTGAGAGGAGATTTGTGTCTGAAGGTAGAGTAGCAAGGAATAAAATTAAAGCCAGATTCATAATCCAGCTCATAATAACATGCTGTGTGGACTTTCAGGCTGTCACCAAATTTTCTGTGCTACTTTAGTAGATCACCAAGTATTTATAGGATCTCTGTTATTGGCCCAGACTGTGTTAGGCACTGTGGATTTTATAAGAGCTGTAGAGAATACCTTTTTTTCTCAAAAATATAGTGAGACAGAAGTACTTAAATGGGGCAAGGTGTTTGGATGTACTAATCATCATCATCATCATCACCATCATCATCATCATCATCACTGCCATCCAACATCTTTTGGGTACTTAGCACATTCTAGACATAAAGGTATTTGACACAGACTATTCCATTGACTTCTCAAAAAAAAATCTTTATGAACAGGGATTATTTTCCCCATTTTAGAGCTGACAAGACTGAGGATGCTAGAAAGCTCACAGATGTGAAGTAACTTGCCCAAAGTCACAGAGCTAGCAAATATGAAAGCTGTTTTTTAATTCATGCAGGATTGCAAAAGGGATGGCTGCCACTCCTGGTAGGGTCCTGTTTGAAATGCCTCCAGTCGTACCTCTTCCCTCGGTGTCCCAGCCAGCTTTCTCTTCTAGCATGAATGAAAATGACTAGCTTTAATGTCAGAGGAGTCACTCTTTGGTTCACATGCTTTTACGAGGCAGCCCTGGGAGGACACTTAACCTCTGTCTGCATCTCCATTTCCTCATCGCCCCTAGGTGTCTGCCTCCTGGGGGTGTGTGTCTGAATACTAATGATGGCAAAGTGATCTGAGCACACTGCACTGAGTCATGAGAGTGTAAAGTACAATTAATCTCGAGAAACAATGGATAGGGCCATGTGGAGGTAAAGGACATGGGGACCCTCTGTTGAGCAGGGCTGTGGCATAAGTACATTCACATCATTCTCGCATCTCAAAATGCCTGTGTGGTAGGCTGCATGGCAGATGAGTTGAAGGACTGTCATGGCCATGGAGACCCATAGAATTACTGGGAAAAAAGAAAGTTGGACCAAGGAGAAACTAGTGTTATAGAACTGCTAATGCTCACCGATATCACAGCTAGCTATACCAATCTCCCAGCCTTCCTTGCAGTTAACTTTGTCCATGTGACTGGATCTGGCCAATGGCATGTGAATGGACAGAGTGTGTGTGCCACTGCCAGGCTTGGCTTCTAGAAACCTCCCACTTGAGACCTTGCTCTTTTACTGCTAGAGGACTTAAAGGATGGAAGAGCCACAAGGTGGATGGAGCCTGGGTTCCTGAATGACAGCTGAGTTTCCTTGCCAACTCACACTGACCTGTGATGTGAAAAATAAACTTTCGCCATGTTAAGTCACTGCGATATTGGGGTTTACCTGTTGCATCCACTAGCATTTTTCACTTACTAAATAATAAAAATAATGTGACTTTTATAGCATTTGCAGTTTTCTAATCACTTTCATATATTATAATTAGGAGGATCCTTGGGAGACCTTTATGTTTGCAGTATCACAAATCACGGCGTGTTTCTGAAGCTGACGACACAGACCTTTCACTTGCTGCTTCTCACACTGTTGGGGATCATCAGTAGTCTGCCAGCAGGCGAACGAAGCCACAGAATAAACATGGCACAATTTTGCTAAGAATGTGCAGAAACAAAACTTCTGAGTTTTGATATGGTGTATGCATGAGCAACATCAGGAGATGTTTTCTTTCCATATTGTCCAAGCTCCAGGTCCTTCTCCCCGCCTCCCCTCCTTGAAAAAAGCACTGGAAAGTAGAAAATTTTCACATGCCTGAGTGAAAGGACAGCTTGACATTGGCTATGATTAGAGCGCAGCCTCTGTGTCCCGGCTACTGCGGCGCCTGCAGCGTGCTCTCCTTGCGTTGCTCTGCAGGGCCAAGGCTTCGGCTGGTGTGCAAATGCCCTGAGAGCAGCCTTGTGCATCATCTTTTCATGCTGGCACATCCCTTCCTCATTTGTATAAAGTGTCCCACATCAGGAGTTTCCATCTGACTTGCATAGAGGAAAAGCATCCCCTTTCCCTCGGAGTGGCTGTTTGTCCTTCTGCTGCTATAAGGAGCCTTGTGAACACAACCACATTCCTCCCCGCATCTTGGCAGCCTGGAAGCCCCGGCGCCAGGTTTTGCACATATTGGTTCTCTCCTATCTCATTTAAACACAGTGTTATTCCTCTCCTTCCCTCCCTCTTTACTTATTATTTTTATTAAGTTTATTATAAACGTCCTTTTCTTGTAACTTTCCTCAAATCCTTTCTAGGGTAAGGCGGCATGTAAACCAATTCAAGAAATCACATAATGCCATGAGGCCAGCCTTGTGACACTTCTAAGTGGGCCAGATTGTCTTTTTTTTGCTTTGTGCCTCTCTCTCTGCCTTCCCTTTCCCTTGTGGTCACTGCATAGCCCTCATTTCTTGCCCAGACTCACCTCTGTAACCTCCCACCTTTTACTCTGACTCCTCATCCTTTATTAACCCAATAAATAATCCTAGCAAAGCCACAAAGTGAAAGGATCGAGTAGTTTTAATAAAACAAAAAGATATTCAAAGCTCCCCTTGAATGTCAGCTTCAACTTTTGGCCACACCAGAGATGGGGTGGAACAATTACCATGAAAAACTGCAAACGGAGGTTCCCGGAGGGGAGTCACAGGAAGCCCCCAGGTAGAAAGAGCTGTGCTATGGGTGGGTTGGGCAGGACGGGAGGGCTGATGCATGGACGCGGATGGGTCACCACACAGGAGAGGGAAGAAGGTGGCCAGGTATGTTGGCAGTGCCCTGGCCAGGAGCTGGCATCACAATGTTTAAGTGGGCTGAGAAAAATAGGCATTTTTCCTGTGTGTTGGGTTTTTATTTTTAATTTAATATTGGAAAGTTGTGCTTAAAAAAAATGCCACTGAAATCAGAGCCCAGGGAATTAAGGCTCTACCATCAAATATTAAAAATCACTTTGGACTTAAGAAATCCATTTGCTAGCTTTAAATAAATGCTTTTAATATATATCTTTAAGAGTTCTCACCCTCTTTTGCTTTTTTTTTTTTTTATGGCTATTTGCCTGCCTCACACTGTAACATCTCAACTATTTCATTCTGTTTTTTGGGGTAACTGAGTCCTTGTTCCTTTTGACCAGGTTCATCGTTGGGCCCCCTCTCCCTCGGTGGTCAGAGAACAAGACTGGAAAGTTAGGGCCTGACATAATTGCTACAGGGCAGCTCTGCCAATCCTGTTGACAGTGTGCAGGAAACAATTCTTGCCTGTCTGGATTCTGGAGACAATGAAATGGGACACAGAGGCTCATCCATGCCATTCGATGGCAGTGCACTGACACCCTATTACGTGCTGAGGGGACTTCAGCATCAGTGATATGTGGCTCAACACCTTAAGTTTAGAGAAGAAAGATGGAGTCCAGGGAGGTGAGATGACTACCCTAATGTCACAGTGCCAGTAACAGGCATAGCTAGTATCAGAATCCAGGCCTTCAGACTCTCTAGTCTCAGAAATCATGGGGTCTTGATCCTAGGAGGAGGCATAGGAGAAATAACATTTATTGAGCAGCTACTATCTGTCAGGTGCTGTCCTGGGTATTTTACTGCGATTACTACTACTATTACTCAAGTACTGCCAACACCAGTAACTGCTTATTAGATACTTGCTCCTTGCTGGGCACTATGCTAAGTATTCACGTACATTTTGTCTAATCCTTACACAACCCACAAGGAAAATACTATTACTCACATTTTACACATGGGCACTCAGTCTAGAATAGCTAACCAAGTTACTCAAGGGCACATGAAGAGAATGTGGGCACTGGGATATGAATGCACTCAGGCCTGACTCTAAACCCATCTTCTTTCCTGAATCCGTATCCCTTTTCCCCAGTGAACATTTTTATTCAATTGGTTCAGCCTTGGCAAAGTCCCCTGGTAGGTGTTTTGGACTCAAGGTATGGGTATGGGATCTTCCTTTCTGGGACATTTCCTTTTCCACTCTTTTCCTCTCCACTGTGTTTTACGCTCTTCTGAAGCAGATGCACCTGCTTGGAGGAACACAGAATGGCACAATGGAAAGAACACATAAATGTCAGCTCCATTCCCGCTACGATTCTACATGCCATGACACTGGGCAAGTTCCCTAACTTCCGTGAGCCTCATTCTCCTTATTTTTAAAAGTGGAAATAATAGTATCCATGCCTGAGGGTCAAATTTAACACATGAAGTGTCTGACGCATACACGGTAGGTGCTTAGGAAGTGACAGTTCTGAGCTATAGTGTTTCTCCCCGGTGCTGGATGGCCTTGCTCTTGGGCAGAATACTGAGAGAGCTCAAAGGCCCTGAAGGGCCCTAGAAGACCTGACCTATCTTTTCCCCTCTTGGGTATGACCTTGGGCCTGGGAGCTCTGGGAGGGCAGGGCTGGCTGAGCATCGATGTGGGGGCACTCTGGGTCATGAATCATTGCCAAGAATGGGAACTGTTGGGGTCACCAGACTCATCGCCTGGTGCATAATTCCCACCCTTGTTACAGGGTGATGCCAGAGATTCTTACCTGTTCGCTTGTACCATGGAGGAGGAGGAGAAAAATAGTCCTAAAGCACTGTGTGGGAGGGAAGGGGCCCCCAGTGGTACATTCCAACAGCTTCCTGCAGACACCGAGGTGGGGCAGTGAATAAGAGACAGGTGGTTTGGCGATGGAAGCTTTCTTGGGTGCGTGCACATGAGCACGCGTTTGCTTGATCTCGACCAAGCTTGTCTGTGTTTATGCGACAGCTCTCTGGTTCTGTCAGGAAGCAGAAGGCTCAGTGTGTTGGAGATACCCCCAGGAGTGGTTGCTCATGACTACCAGGAGCACTGAGGGCTAGAGGGTGGTTCCCAAACTTGGCTGTGCATCAGAACCCGGGCAGCTTGCAAAGAACCCTGCAGAGTCTTAGGCCTCACTTCGAGAGAGCTTGATAAGAAGGCCCTGGGTGGGAACCAGGCGTCTATCTGTATTTTCAAAAGACTTTCCTTGTATTCTCGTTGAATAGCCAGGTTAGGAACCACTGGAACGGTGGACAGGCCATGGTGTAGACACCAAACCCGGCTTGAACTTCTCTCTAACATGGACTAAATGGAGACCAGTGGCTCTCCTATCATCCCAGTTGCTTCTCAGAGCCCTGTGTGTGTGTGTATCAGCACCCCCTCACAGAGAAGGAAAAAGGCTTCAAAAAGTGGCCAGGCCAGGCAGGGTCTCCCTTTGGATCACGACCACATCTGTGGACATAAGATATCCTGGCATTGACTAAACGGGGAGCCAGTGTCATGGGGTCACACCCCTCTGGGCATCAGTGGCCATTTACTTTAAAAAAGTAAATTACAATTGGTGCATTTTCTGTCTGCAATAATAAAGAATAATTTCTCTTCCTTGTGCACAAGAGCTCCAATTATGATTTAATTCAATTCCGATTAACTATGCTTTGATGGCATTTCCATTACATAAAAAATAAATGTATTAGCCAAGCATAATGTGTTTTGACTATGGTTCTGATGCTAATAAGGAGGCTGTTTGGCGGCTATGAGCCCACACTTCATTCCATAGTTGTAAAAAACGAGAGGGAAAGAAAGGCTGAGGCAAGTAACTGAGAAATCCCTCGCAGGAGGGACATGGGGACTCGGGGTGGGGTGGGGCCGCCAGCATACGCCCAGCGCACACAGGCTTGCTCTCACAGCCTCGCGGGGGCAGTGTTTCTAGACGTGCCTGCGGGCAGGTAGCAGTGGCTGTTCTGCCTCTTGGGGTGGACTCTGGGTGGGGATGGGTGGTTTGGGGGAGAGGTGAGAAGGCGGAGCTGATGACACACTCACACCTGTCTGTCAGGCTTGTCCCCACCCCCTCAGGGAGAACAATGCTCCGCCCACCTTCTGCGCGTGCTCAGCCTGCACAACATGCAGCCTTTGCCTCCGCTCCTGGCCCCTGCTCACCAGGTCTCCAGCTGGACCACACTCTTGAGATGTCCAACAGCCCTCCCACACCTCCCAGGTGCATCCACGCTGTCAGTTACCCCCTCAGGCCCCAGGTCCCCTGCCATCCTTCACTCCCTCAAGAAGAGGGCCGACCTGGGTGAGCCTCTGTCCTGACACTTGCTTTACAGCCATTGTTTTTCCCAACAATTGCCTGAGCGGGGAAGAGGAAGCAGTGCCCTCTGGTCCATCTCTTGACACTTTCTCTCCTCTCTTCTATTTGGCCGGGGGCCTGGTGGGCTGTCTGACTTCCCCTGGGTTCAGCCATGGGAGGCACCAGCTGGAGGTGGGAGAGCAAAGACAACCGCTCTGAGGGGCGCCTCCCATGGGGACAGGTCTGCCCTGGGACAACTTCCACTGGGAAGCTTCTGACCTTCGAGGTGGGGTCATCAGCTTCTTGCTGTTGTCAATCTTTGAGTTGCCTCATTCTTCCCTGTTTGTCTTCTCAGCTTTTCAGTTTCTGTGTCACCCACTCTTTAGGATAAATTCTGTCTCTTTCAAATTCCGCAGGTAGTTTCTGTGTTTCTGGCTGAAACCGAAGCTATAAGAGGTTAAGTAACCACCCACAATAATAATCATTCACACTTTAGTGTATTTTCATCCAGTTTCTAAAAATGTATATACTGATTGGATCTTTCTCTTTGGATTTTTTTGTGTAGTAATATAAACTGTATATACATATATGTAATAATAATATATATGACACAAATGGGTCATACTGTACATATGGTTTGATCCCTGTTTATTGCATTATGAAAATATTTTCTTATTTAATTTCAAAATATATTTAATATTTAGTTATAAGATCTATTATAGTTTATTTAAAGAATCTTCTGTTATCAAGCCCTTAGATCCTCTTTACTTTTTTACTTATATGAATAATTACATGGGACTTTAATGTAGCAAAATGAAGCCAGCTAAATAATTGCTATCCCCTAGTTCTTAACTAAATGGACAATAGATGATTTAAAATTTGCTCATCTCGTGTCCCCTACCCAAACCATCAGTAACACCAAATAAGGAAAGGGTTACAACCTCATGTCATAAACTTCAAAGAAAGATTCCAACCTTGCTGGGCGTGTGGTTCTAAACCCAACCCCACTGGATCAGAAGCCAGGTAGGGAAAAGGAGGTGACTGAGCCACATGCTGCGGCTTCACGGGAATCACCCACCAGAGAGGAGCAGGCTGTGCAGAGGGAGCTTGGCAGCCCTACTCACTGTCCCCAGGATCTTAGCACTGAAGCCAGGGCAAGTAGTCGTCCTGGCTCACCATTTTCCTAGGATGTTATGTTTATGCTGCAAAACATGTTAGGAAGCCATGCCCGAGACCACCATAAAGTGCCTAGTATCACAGTACTACAGCTGTGGCTGTAGAGCTCAAGAAGAACGGATACCAGATGTAACGAGAACAGAATCAAGAAAAATTTAACCACACTGCATAGAAACAGAAAGAAAGAAATAGTCTAGTCAGAACCTCCTGTGTCAAGATAAGAAAGATGAAAAGAAACCATGTGGCCACCAAGCAAACACATTATCATCCCCACCCCATCTCGAAAGGAAGAAAAATACAAAGAAAGAAAGAATAAAAGAAGGATTATTGCTTACAAAAGACAAATGAAAAACCTAACCTGAAAGAAAATATATTCCAAGAAAAAAAAGAAAACTTCCAATGTGTATTTTGCATTGTAGAAGAACTTAATAAGAATCTGAATTTCATGAAATAAGGACTCAGTGAGAAAGGAGGTGACAACTCAATGATAAGATAATTGAAGACTCAGACTGTACTATGACAGAAATAATAAATTATAAACAAACTAAATCACACAGCTAAAAACTATATTTTTGACGTAGAGAAAAAGTTTGCCATAATAATAGTGAAAGCTGGGGAAAAGGACAGAGATTAAGGCAGTTAGAAAGAAGACACACATGTGAAGGACACAGTTGACTCAAAAATAAGAGTAATGGGTATCTCTGTTGAAGAGAACCCAACAAGTGGACTAGAAAATGCATTCAATTTTGTTTTTTAAAGATTGAAAGGGCATACCGTATTCCAGAAAAAAAAATAGATTCAGAATGAGGAACCAGAGAGACTATTTTGATACTTCCAAACTTGAATAATGAAGAAATAATTTTTCTGACACCTAAACAGAGGAAAACAAGTCACCTTGAAGGAGAGAATCAAGCTGATCTTAAACTTCTCCACAAAAACGTTCAGCACCAGAAGGTAGTAAAACGATGCCTAAGAGGTTCTAAGGGAACGTCAGAGGGACTAGACATTATCATAACTGACCAGCTTACTGTGGAAGTATAAGGCAAAAGGTAGTAATTCAAAAATGAAACACAAGAACTGAGCATTTATGAACCTTTCCAGAGAAACTGTTCAACTGAAATCCGCCATCGATGGCATGACGGAGAAACACAGGCAGAAAGGCTGGTGCCACACTCAAAGGCAGAAAGTGATAGAATGACACCTACATGATCCAGGGGGGATGTGGGACCCAAGATCGCAATATTCAGCCAAATTGTCCTTTGTACGTAAGTGCAGCAGAAGAGTCTATGTTTTCAAGCTCTTAGAAACTCAGAGATTATAACTTTTTTGTTTAGAGTTGGTTAATAATGAAATATAGCCATCGTAAGTTAAACCAATACAAAGAATTCTAGAATGGATGTGCTTTGGTAAAGGACTATAGGTTAGTGGTCAATCAATTTCAATAAAATAAGATAAAAACAATTTTTTAAAAATTATTTAGAAAATATTGTATTTAAAACAAAACAAATGAAACAACTACAGGAGTTATGGTTACATTAGAGAATTTAAATATAAATGTTGATAATGCAAAATTACTAATATACCCCCAAATTGGGAAATAAGGTAGAGGAGGAGGGAGGATTGCAAAAGTGCTAATTTTTTCATCTTTAACAGCAAAGGGTCAGTCAATAGTGTTTAAGATTAGACCAGGTGTTAAAAAATGTGACTCAAACTCCTTAAGATTTTTTCAGAATGTTTTTTCTTAAAGGAGATATCTTAGTTCATCTACCTATTTACCATGGGTTGAATTGTCCCCCTAAATAGATCCACTGGAGTCCTAATCTCCAGTATCTCAGAGAGTGACTCGATTTGGAGATGGGGTCTTTACAGAGGCAATCAAGTTACAATGAGGTCATTAGGGTGGATGCTAATCCAACATGATTGGTGTACTTAAAGGGGAAAATCTGGATATAGTAACTTGCATGCAGGGAGAAGATGGCCATCTACAAGAGGGGCAATGCTGAGGCTACCAGAAGCCAGGAAAGAGGCCTGGAACAGATCCATTTTTATGTGTACAGTTTCAGAAATAAATCTGGAATGTTGTCGCCTTATTTTAATGATGGTCATTACTAGGCAATATGATTCTGGTTGTTTTGCTCTCTCTGTTTTTTTGTACTTGTTATTGTTTGAGATGTTTTTCAATGGGTATGAATACTTTATTTAAAACTAATATTTTAAAAATGTTAAGTAATAAATAGTATTGTAAAAATCTTTGTGGTTTGGTCCATATCTATATATCTCATTTTTAAAAGCTATACATCTTAGATAGAGTTTGAATATTTTTAGGCTCTTGATAACTGTGGTTAATTTCCATTCTGAATTATAGCAGTTTATAGTGATATATGCAATATATTATGATGCCTGCCTTATTACACTATTGCAATATTGAGTATTATTATTAAAATAGCAGTTTGATCGACTAAAAATGACATCTTGCTTTTAATTTGCCTTTCTTTAATTGCAAGAGAAAGACTGAACATTTTTCACAGATTTGGGGGTTTCTTGTATTCCTTGTTCTGTTCATGTTTTAATACCTCTTCCATGGTTGTTACTTATTTATGAGCCCATGATACACACATGAACACACACACACAACCATCTTCCCTGTTTGTTGCTCATAGTCTTAGTCTATGCTTTGCTTTTTAATTTTGTTCTTAATGTTTCAAAATGTTCATACATTTTTAATTTTTTAGTCAGATAATTTATCTTCCAATCATTTCTCTCATCGATTTTGATTGATTTTTTCTTTGGCATGCTTTATCCTTTTTAATGTCCACATCATATCCTCCCAGCTGCCAACTGCTCTGACTGTTCCTTGAGGGTATCATCTCTCACCCCCGCTTTCCCAGTACATTTTTTTTATTACCACTTTAACCATTTTAAAGCGTCAAGTTCAGTGGCTTTTAGTATGCCTACAGTGTTCTGCAACCACCATCCTATCTAATTCCAGAACCTTTACATCAGACCAGAAATAAACCCATATTTATTAAGCAGTCATTCTCCATTTTCACCACCCCCTCAGCCTCTGGCAACCATTAATTTACTTTCTGTTTCTATGGATTTGCCTATTCTAGACATCTCTTATAAAGGGAATCCCACAATATGTTGTCTTTTATGCCTGGCTTGTTTTGCTTAGCGTAATGTTTTCAAAGTTTGTCCATGTTGTGGCACGGATCATTACCTCATTCCTTTTTCTCCAATCCTCTTAATGGCTGAATATTGTTTCATTGTGTGGATATACCACATTTTGTATATCCATTCATTAGTTGGTAGACATTTGGATTATTTCCACTTTTTGGCTCTTATGAATAATGTTGCAATGAACATTTGCATGCATGTTTTTGGCTAAACATCTATTTTCAATTCTCTGGAGTATATACCTGGGAAGGAAATTACTCGATTACATAATAATTCTATGTTAAACTTCTCGAGGAATCTCCACATTATTTTCCACAGCAGCTGAATCATTTTACATTTCTACCAGAAATGTATGAGGTTCTAATTTCATCATATCCTCCCTGAACCTTTTTCATTTTTTTAAAATTGTAACTATCCTAGTAGGTGTACAGTGGTTTCTCATTGTGGTTTTGATTTCCATTTCCCTAATGACTAATGATGTTAAGCATCTTTTTTTGTGATTTTTGGCTATTTGTATATCTTCTTTGGAGAAACATCTATTTAAGTCTTTTGTCCATTATATAAATTGGGTTGTCTTTTTGTTGTTAAGTTATAAGAGTTCTTTACATATTGTGGATACTAAATCCTTATCAAATATATGATTTGCAAATATTTTCTCCCATTTTGTAGGCTGTCTTTTCACTTTCTTGATAATGATCTTGATGCATAAAAGCTTTTAATTCTGATGAAGTCAAATATATTTATATTTTCTGTTGCCTGTACTTCTGTTACCATATTTAAGAATTGGGAAATCTGAGGTCATGAAGATTTACTGCTATGTTTTCTTTTAAGAGTTTTGTAACTCACTCTGGCTAGAGTGAGTGCCATGGCATCAGCCTAGCTCACAGCAACCTCAAACTTCTGGGCTCAAGCGATCCTTCTGCCTCAGCCTCCCAAGTAGCTGGCACTACAGGCATGCGCCACCATGCCCGGCTAATTTTTTCTATATATTTTTAGTTGGCCAATTAATTTCTTTCTATTTTTAGTAGAGACAGAGTCTTGTTCTTGCTCAGGCTGGTTTCAAACTCCTGACCTTGAGCGATCCTCCCACCTCCGCCTCCCAGAGTGCTAGGATTACAGTCGTGAGCCACTGCGCCCGGCCAGTACCGCACTATCTTGATTACCATTACTTTATAGTAATTTTTGAAATCAGAAATTGAGAGTCCCCCTACTTTTTTAAAAAGATATTTTGGGGGCTATTTTGGCTCCCTTGTAATTCCATATGAATTGTAAGATCAGTTTGTCAATTTCTACAAAATAGTCAGCTGGGATTCTGATAGAGAATGTGTAAATCTACAGATCAGTTTGGGGAATGTTGCCGTCCTAACAAAATTGTCTTCTGTTCCGTGACGTAGAATGTTTTTCCATTTATTTAGATCTTTTTATAATTGCTTTAAGCAATGTTTTATAGTTCTCAGAGTATGCTTCTTTTGTTAAATTTATTCCTATGTATTTTATCCTTTTTGATTCAATTATGATGGAATTATATTCTTAATTTAATTTTTGGATTGTTCATTGCAAGTTGTATGGAAATTCAATTGATTTTTGTGTACTGATCTGGTATCCTGCAACCTTGCTGAAGTCATTTATTCGTTATAATAGTTTTCAAAGTAAATTTCTTGGGATTTTCTATAAAAAGCACCACATCGTGTTATCTGCAAATAGAAATACTTTTACTTATTTTTTTTTCCAAGCTGGATGTCTTTTATTTCTTTTTCTTGTCTAATTTCTCTGACCAGGACCTCTAACACTATGTGAATAGAAGTGGTAAGAGGATATGTGATCTTAGGAGAAACTGTCCAGTCTTTCACCATTAAGTATGATGTTAGCTGGGGATTTTTCATAGATGATCTTTATCAGAATGAGAAAGTTACCTTCTACTCCTAGTTTGTTGAACTTCTGTTTTTTAATCATGAAAGCTTATTGGACATTGTCAAACGCTTTTTCATATGTTAAACTGTCCTTGCATATCTGGGATACATCACACCTGGTCATGAAGTATAATCCTTTTCATGTGCTGCTATAAGCTGATGCTTAGGATTTTGCATCTGTTTTCATAAGGGATGTTGGTATTTTCTTGTAATGTCCTTGCCTGGCTTTGGTATTGGGGTATCTTGAGGAGACTATGATGATCCAGAAACTGTGTTAACGTTCAAGGTCTCAGGCTTTTACCCACTGCAGTCTTAATCCTATCCTAGATTTGTCTCGTTTTGCAGGTCTAATTGTTGGACCTCAAATGTTTTCTGTGTTTTCCTCTCTGCTGTGCCTCTAGTCAAGCTATTCCTTCTTCCTGAAACTATTTTCTTATTCTGGCAGATACATTTGTCAAAATTCTGTCAAGACTCATAGTAAAGGCCACCAGTTCTTAGAGGCCAGTCCTAGCTCTTCAGCTGGAAGCAACTGCACCAGCCTCTGGGCTCCCATA
Source organism: Lepilemur ruficaudatus (assembly GCA_963574885.1). Taxonomy (NCBI): domain Eukaryota; kingdom Metazoa; phylum Chordata; class Mammalia; order Primates; family Lepilemuridae; genus Lepilemur; species Lepilemur ruficaudatus. The sequence continues at coordinate 34,996 of CAUYRT010064964.1, read as the reverse complement.
GCACTTTACCCAGAGCTATTTGCTTTCTTACACTTTTTGCTCACTTGCATCCATAGCTTTCCCTGAGCAGTGAACAGCTGGTGAGCCGGCAATTGCACATAACCTAGCTCATCTGTGCCCTCGCCCACAGAGCGCCACTGACACTGTTAACAATCATACATTATTGTAGCATTTGACAGGTATGATTTCTGTAGTTAATTTTTAAAAAAGCATTTTCTTTGTCACCATTTTTGGTGGTTTTATAAAGATTTGGTTATAGGGGGGACTAGGGATTTATCCTTGTAAACATGATTCTTTTTATGGTAGGAGAGGAATGAGAAGCCCTTCATGGGAACATGAGCTCTGGGACCTAGACCCTGATTTAACCATGACTGTTTTCAGCTCTTTGGCACCCTAGGCACAAAGTAGATGCTCTGGGAATATTGGGGAGTTGAATGTATCATATTTTCACAAACAGCAGTTTTCTGTTTGACCCTTATCTTTGTCTGACTTCTAGCACTTCTTCTTTTTTTTTTTTTTTGAGAATCAGGTCTTTATATTTCAATATATTAGAAAATGACTTTCCTATCCCTCCTCTCTTTCTTTGCCCTTCTTTCTTCCATTGATATCAAAATATCCTGTTCCCGTAATAAGTGTTGAGATAGAAATACTAATTTGAGGGGTTTGCATATCAGGTGAAAAGTTACTTGTATTTGGGATCTTAAACAACCTTACCCCACCAACTTCCACCCCCGCCTAGTCCCCAAGGCTAACTTCTCTTGCAGGGAGCTTGGGGAAATCTAGTGGAACTTGTTCACTGAGAGGCAGGGGTCTCCCTCCAGGAAAAGGCCAGGCAGTATATCTAGCATCAGGTACTGTTAGAGCACTCCTAAGGTGAGAAAACCATGGGCCTTGGGGTTAAAAAAAGCCTTACGTTCAAATTCTGATGTTTTCACAAATTTTATTTATTTATTTATTTTTTACCTATGATTTAGATTTCTTTGGGCAAGTTTCTCTGAGCCTCAGGATTCTCATTGTAAAATAGGAATCATGATATTAAATAGCTACCTCATAGGATAATGATGAGGGTTAAGTAGGGTGCATAAATATTTGCTGCGCATTTATGTTCTGATTGATGAGTGGAAAAATGAGTATATGGTGTCTGTCATCAAATGCTGGGGCCCCATTGTTGGCCTAAAAATCCACTGACTTGAGCAATGGCTTTCCAAGAAGGGAATATGGTGGGAACAGAGAGTTCCCAAGAGGAGTATTTTATCATTGACATTGTTTAGAAACTTTTTGTCCCAGAACATAGGGATTAAAAAAAACCAGTCTGACTTTTGGTTTTATTACTGCTTTTGAATTTCCTACAGACAAGGGCCCTCCTTCTTGCTTATGCCCCAAATGGATGGCTCCCCTGCTCCCCCACCACCCCGAATGCCTCTTCACTGGAGATGGGACTTAAGATTATGGAAATAGAACATTTGGCCCTGGCTGTTCTGGGCCCTTGCTTGTAGACTGTGTTATTTCTGAAACTCCTTGCTTGTTCAATCTGAAAAGTAGTTTGCAATGGAAATTTCTCCCCCTTGAAATCCTTGTTAATCTAATTGCAATTGAAATGCATAAATGAAATGACAAAAGCTGCATTTTATTAGCAATTACAGTAATTTTCTTTTATTTACTGGAGTCTGACCTCTGCTGTATTGATGAATTGTACTTTTCAAGGTCTATTTTCCCATCAGCAAAGTCAGGTTGTTTTTATAAAATGATTGGCATAAAATGTCGCTCTCCCCTCACCTGTTTTTATTTTTTTCCTCATATTTTAAAAATGTGCCACAAGTCTGAAGAAATTGACTAGAAATTTATGGAGGCTGTACGTCTCCATTTAAGCGGATATTTTTACGTGGAGCTTTGAAGCATCCAACAACAGTCTTTTCAATACTGGAATCTGAAAAATAAGCAGCATCTAGCATCTCACACCTCTGTCTTCTTCTGAGTCCTTAGAGATTTGGTTTGTGAACTCTCTACCTAGTATATTTTCGATCTTTCATGTAATTGCTCTTTCTCAAGGTGACATTGTCAGCAAGTCACCATGGGAAACCTGCGATGAGTGAGGGGCCTTGTCTCCCTCCCCTTGTCCAGGCAGTTACCAAGTCCTGCTGATGCCATCTCCTTGGGTCCTCCCTTGCTCTCCATTGCCGCTGCCACTGCCACCGCCTTAGTTTAGGCTTTCATCCTCTCTCCCCCGGATCACTGCATCAGCCTCCACACTGGTCTCTCTGCTTTCAGCCTTAATTCTTTTCCTTTCTTCTTTTCTATCCTCCAAACAGCTGCTAAAATGATCTAACATGCCCCATCACCTGCAAGAAAACATCTCACCATCTTAGGATGACCTGCAGGGTCATAAGTGAGCAGAACCTGAATCCCCCCATCTGTCCACACCACAGTCTACTTGTCTCTGTCCTGCCTCTCCCCCTGCACTCCAGGGACCCAGAGCTGGAGTGGGTCTAATCTTCACAGTGCACGGTGACTGTTGGCTATGCTGTCTCCCGAGCCTGGAGAGCCTCTTCCCTCCTCTTCTCTCATCACCTGGCTAATCTCTTACTCAAGCTTTGCAATGATGTATCAGTCACCCTCCCTGGGAAGCCTCCTCCATCACTCTGTTTTGTGTAATGCATCTCTTTATCACAGCTCTCACTACCTTGTATGGAAACAATTGCTCTTCTGTCTGTGCCTCCCCATCTGACTGAGGACAGCTTTCCTGAGTGTGGGGCAAGTAGCTTAGGTAGCTCTGTACCCCTGGTGCCTAGCTCAGGTAGCCACTCACACGTGATCTGTTAAGTAAATCATGCTATCTGAGAGTTGCTCAGTAATTGCCAGGTTCCTTCTCTGCCTATTCTCAGAGTACCACTTTCCTATCTATAAACCACATATGAAGTTACTCATCTTGTCTAGCTCCACGCATTGTTTTCAAGTTCAAATGAGACATTGGCTATAAATGTGAGATATAAACTGGAAAGCACTTCCTAATGTTAATTTTTTCTATTATTGTTCCTCTTTGGCACCTCCATCTAACGCCCCGATCACACCCCACCACTCCCATGAACAACTCTGATTGAATGAACTATTTCAGATAGAGAACGCAAACCTCCGACAAACCAAATACCATAAATCAAACCAAAGTAGAATAGCAAATGAGGTGGACCCTGACTAAAGTATACAATTATACTCACTTTGGGAGTTTATTCAATCATTGCCCCTTTCCCTGTCAAATCATATAGATGTCCAGGTTTGAGACAGCTGTCCCTTCCTTTGTCTCTTACCCTATGGGTCTGAATCCCCTTTTCATGGACTGCCTTGAGTTCTGAGCAAATGAGAGTTAACACTGTTAGTGATAGCTGATAGCAGCATTCACCACGTGCCAAGAGCCAAACTGCTAAACGGAATGGATTGATTCATTTAATTCTCTCCAAAATCCTTGGAGGTGAATACTCTTATTTTCTTCATGTACAGGACAGGAGACTTTGGACTGGCTAAATCACTGTTCAGAAGCTCCCTGGTTGGTAAGAGGTAGAAGGGAGTGCAGAGGCCTCTCAAGGCTGTGTGTCTAGTTCTCCTCTGGACTGTGGTCTCTGGGCTGTGGTCTTTTACATGCAGGAGCTTGGTCTGATGTACCCTGGTGCCTCCAGACTCCAGGAAACATTGCAGCTAACCAGGTAGAGTTAAGCCTTCAACCTAAAATCAACCTGAAAGGAATCTTTCTGATCTCATTTCACTGTTCTTTGGTTTTTGTCGATCCTGGATAGCTGTACCTTAGATGTCTTTGGCTGTGCGTGTGCTGACTGTCTTCCCACACTGAATCCCTCCAGCACAGAGAGGAAGAGTCAGTTCTTACACTCAGGGAGGTACCAGACTGCTAGGGGGAACAATGCATAGACCGGGATTCCAGACGAGTTCCACAGAATTCCCCAGGATGTATTAATATATGATAAAGTCATTGTAATCAAATGGCATGTTCCTCTGGCTGGAGGTATCAGGAAGTGGCTTTGGAGCTTATCTTTGAAGGGTCTGGAGTGGTTCTCCAGGAGGAGAAAGTGGCAAAAGGGGGTTTTGGTGGAAGGACGTGTGAGCAAAGCACACCATCACAGAGGTCCATGGCGATGAATCTACTCTCTTTTTAGAAAGTGGCAGAATAAAGTCGATATTATGTCTTGAATCTGCAAAGCAAAAGGTGGGTAAATATTTCAAGTGTGGCCTCCCAGCCAGGAGAAAACAGTGGCCATCAGCCCTGGCCCTTCCCTTTCCTGGCAACATATTTCTACCCTTGTCATCTTAGCTCTACCAAATATTTAAAGTGAAAATAATGGGGACCCATGGAAAGGGAATCAAAGTCTGATACTTCTCTTCAAGGAGATTAATGACTGTAATTTCACCTATGGTAGTGAAGAAGTAGGGAGAGCTGTATAAGAAGAATGGTGTACTCCACAAGGAGTGCAGGCCTCAAGTGCAGGCTTAACTTGACAATTATGCTTTGCACGCCATTGCACAGAGGAGTCTGATGCAGCAGAAATTACCCCAGGTGATGGTGGCCTCATTGGTAGCCTAAGACAGCCAGTTTCCTTTGGGCTCCCAGCTGACCTGTGCCCAGCTCAGTGTGACTCTTTAATGTCAAGTTTTGCAGCTGCTCTTCTGCCTTGCACAGTGCTCTATACACTCAACACACAAACACCGAATAACCTTGGCATAGAAACAAGACAGAGAGGCAGTAGAGCATAGCAGTTCAGAGCAAAGATAGCAGAGCAGCAAAGAGGCAGAAGAAATGATGGCTGGCTGCCTCCTGGGCTGCATGACCTTGGGGAAGAGGGAAGGTAACTCACTTCTCTGAGCCCCGGGGTTCCTCTTCTGTCGGACGAGAGTGCTGTGAGGTTACATAAGGTACCTGGAGCATACTAGAAGCTCAGTAAATATAGGGCCATTTCCTCCTCTCGAGATATTTTACCCTGCTAGTGCAAATGTCCTGTTTAGAGAAAGCACTGGGCAAACAGGGCCTAAGTCTTAGGAAATCTGAAGACAAGATGTTCATGGGATTTAGCATTTCTCTGAGTGTGTTCCCTTCTCTGGGGATGCTGGCTACTCCCAGGGGATGAGATGACCAACAAAAGGTGGTGGTATCAAGGTTAAGAATATCAGTGCCAGTGCAGAAGTGTGTGTTTTCAAATCCTGTCCTTGTGACCTCCTAGCTTTGTGTCCTTGGGCAAGGGATTTTTACCTCGTTGAACCTCAGTTTTCTCATCTGTAAGATGGAGATAATAATAATACCTGCCTTAGGTAGGCTATTAGCTCATTAACATAGGCAAAGTTCTTTAGGTTCTTGGAGCAGTGCCCAGTGCATAGTAAACACTATATGATCATTTGCTGTCAGCCTTTCCTTTCATCAATTCTTGTCCTGAGAGTTTCTTAAAAATTGATTGTATCAATATTTCATCATTTTTCCTTCTTGGGAGAATTGTGCCTCTCTGTCTTTCTGTCCCTCTTGCTCTCATCTTGGACTACATGCCTTGAAAGGCCAGAGCAATGAAGAGAAAGTAATTTTGTATGTGTGGCTATTGATCATTTGAGCTTATGACTGGTGCTTTAAATGTGTCTGAATGTTTCCTTCTGCATCTATGCTTCTCTTTGGTGTTGTGGGAGCCTTGCTATCATATACTGCTGAGAAGTTAAAAAGGTGGAAGAGAGGGGAGTCTACCTTTGACAAAAAAGGAAACTAAGGCAACCCTTAACCCCTCTGAATCTCTGTTCCACATCTGGAAACTAAGGAGTTTCAAATAGATGGTCTCTCATGGCTCTCTCAGCTCAAAATTTCTGACACTAAGACAGCATGAATTTAATTCATCTGATAGCAAAAAAGAGATTGAGGGCATGGGGCAAGATCTATTTCACATAAGAATAATGCTTTTCCAAAAGCATGGTATATTCATGTGGTTATTTAAAAAAAAATTATCAGACAATTCTGTATTATCCTGTTGTAGCAAAATAAAAAAAAATAAATTGCAGTGTAAGTCTGAGTATGACTATAATAATCTGTCTGACAATTAAGGTCCTAAAATGCATTGTTCAAGATTCTAGCCTGAATGCTACTGCTAAATAATCTGTGGATGTTCGGAAGAGGGGAGGATGTCTCCTATAGAAATAACAACAGTCCCATTAATTACAGGGCATTGCATTATTCTAATTAATTTCTTGTTATTGCCTTTTTGCCCAGGGTGCAGTAGGAAGTGCACACCATTAACGCAGAGGAGCAGTCCTCTTTTATTTCTGGTAGGGGGAGAAAGGAGAACTTCTTTATCCCATGATTAATAGCAGTTTTGAATAATTTCAGGTTCTACTTTACTAATAGAAAGTAAATTGTCCTTGGTAATGACTCCTGTAATGGATGAAAAAAATTAGTCCTTGTAAAGTGACACATGGGTATCTCCCTTCTGGCCACATCTTTGTTAGAGTTGGCTATTTCCTACACCCACCAATAGCAGGTCAATCTGGTTTAAAGTCTCCTTTCTCAATAAGCCGTCCTACCAAGGCATTTGGAAGCAGTAGATAAAACACTGTAGAGGACCTCATGTTGCTCTCTGATGTGACAACACAGTTCTGGCATATGGAACCGTGATGCTGGAGGAAGGACACTTGAACTAGGATTCAGGTTTTACTAATGACTTGCTGTGGGACTTTTCACCAAATGCTTAACCTCTCTGAACCTTTGTGACCTCAACTGAAAAATGGGGAGAACCAAGGCTTCACCTTTTTCCCTCCAACAGTTAGTTATTTTGAACATCACAAGATAATGATGTGAAAGTACCTTCTAAAATTGTGAACTTTTATAGACAAGTAATTAAGGCATAGTGATTAGCAGTCAATATAATATTCTTAAAAAGGAGTACCCAGTAATAGTTCCCATGCATTTAATCTGGCTCTGTAAAGTTTTCTAAAAATGAAAGGTGCTGGCGAAGTGGACACCAGTGGTTATGTGTTGATCAGTGAATCAGCAGGTCGTGGTCCCGCACCTGCTGGGTTCTGCGGAGGAAAGCGCAGTGGCGACGAAGCCGGCCCTTCCCGGGCTGCTGTGAGGGTTAAATGACCTGATATAGGACCTGTGATTTATCCCCTTCTTGTGCTCTCCCCACTTTTGCCCCCCTCTTCCTCTAACAGGTGTGAACACTCACTGTGTGACCAGCATTATGTAGCTAGAGCAGCACACATGACAGAAAGAGTCCCTGCCCTCGGGGAGCTTAAACTCCAGAGGGATGATTTATCAGATAAATATATACCATTTGGTAGCAATAAAGGCTCAGGGAAAAACCAAGTAGGGTAAAGGGATGGAACCTGTGAGGACCGCATTAGACGGCATGGTCAGGGAAGGCCTCTGTGAGGAGGGGACCCGGGTGTGCTGAGGAAGGGAGCCGTCTGAACACTGAATGGCAGCAGAGCCTTTGGAGGACAGGGCAGGGACTGTCACCGTCTACCTGGGTTCTGGACAGCCCACTCTGGCTGCTGGATCGAGGGCAGACAGTAGGTGACACAAGGTGGGGCCAGGCTGGTCAGCTTGTGGGGGACTGCTTGGGGACAAGAGAGAGCTGACGGTGGTGCCAACCGGCAGTGAGGGAGGAGGGGAGGGGTCAGATTCGGGGTACGTGTTGAAGGGGGGGACCACCAGGATGTGCCGGTGGAGGGTGTGGGGAATGAGAGGGCAAGGGGCTGACGGCCCCTCCTGCGCTTTTGGCCTGAGCCACTGGGCTGAGAGGGTTTCCACTGGGCGAGACATGAGGGACTGAGGGAGGAACAGGTCTGTGGGTAGAGGGGAAAGGTCACAAGTTCAGTTTCAGAGATATTAACTTAGAGATGCCTTTTGGATATCTGAACGGGGCTGTCGTTGGATATACGAGTTAGGAGAGAGACTGGGGTCAGAGGTACTGCCAGATACTTGCCACACGCCCTTTGGGCAGAGGTTTTGCCTGATCACATTTGTATTATTTAACGCGTGCTCAGTCCAGTGCAGCACTTTGCATGGTGTCCAGTAAGCGCCCCATACATGCTTCCCTAAGCCCGCCAGCCCCAGCGTAGCGAATGCACAGGCCAGGGCAAGGCAGTCCTGCACGTCCCTTCGTGGGCGCCAGCCGCTCTGCTGCTGCTCAGAGCCCTGAGAAGACTCTGGAGAAGCAAGGCTCTCTGACTTTCCATGCATCAGAAGGAAGTACTGATTATCCTGCCTATTCTGGTTTCTAATCATAAACCCCAGACTAGACTCAAGCGCGGAGTCACAGATTGCACACCAGGAGCCCCCATCAGTCTCCCTCTGGTTTCCGGGAGTCTAGCTGGGAGTGCGATGTGTTTTGCCTGAAGCTGTGGCCACGTGTGGGGAACTCACATTTGCGGGAAATTAAGAAGTCGCAGCAGACAACTGCTGCCGGTTCATTAGCCACTGGAAGCTGCTGCCAGGTCATTCCTCCAGACGGAGAGAAATGAGGCTGTGTTAGGGCAGGGAAGAATGTCAGCCCACTAAGCTCCCACCTGGACAGCAGAGAACTCCATGCCGGCCACACCCGGGCCAGCAGCCAGGGCAGTGGAAGATGCTCTGGGCTAAAGTTCAGGTGACTTTGGTTTTGGGCCTGCCACAAGCTCTGTTGTGTTGTGTTACCCTGGGCACATCATATTCCCTGTTTGTTTCCTTATCCGTTCACGAAGAGGTTGACTTATGGGATGTCTTGGAGTCCTTCCAGCTATCAAATGATGATGCACAGGCAGACTCTGAGTGGCAGTCAGAGGTGACTATGCCATTACTCTTTCCTCTGCTGGGGCTTTTGCTTACCTCCTAAATGTTGGGCCTCTCCAGGCTGAGTCTTTTGCTTGCTTCTCTCCTCCCTCTGTGTGCTCTGCCTGGGTGCTGGTGATGACCGTGTGTCTCTTGCTCTAGAGTCAGCGTCCTGCTGGGCATCTTCCTCCCCAAGCTCTTCTGCAGACCCCTTAATATCAGGATGCTTAAAACTAAACTCATCTCCTTCCCTTCTAGAACTTTCTTTTATTCTTGAGTTTTTTGCCTTCATTAATGACACTCGTTCTCCCAGTTCGGAAATGTGGAGGCCATTCTATCAGTCACCGTGCCCTGCCAGTTCTACTTCACTGCTATCTAGTCTCTCCGTCCCAGCTTCCCCATCCTCATCCCGTGTTCTGGGGCAGCTGATGCCCTCTGCCTCCCCTCTCAGACTCTCAGCTTCCGGCTGCCTTTAGGAGTGGCCTTCTAACCAGCAGGACTGACATTAATTTCTTGCCTGAAACCTCTAGTAATTTCCTACTGTCTGGTGGGGGAAAAAAATCAGCACTTCGGGCAATAGATCAATGTTTGTTCAAAAACTGAAAGTTCAATTTTTACAATACCAATAGTTGTTGCTTATTGTATTGGGCTTAAAGCTTTATTTTCATTATATTATTTAATTTCCATAATAACCTATATGTGGAAGACATTATTATCCCCACTTTATAGATGAAAGTGAGTCTTTCAGAGGCTAGGTAACTTGCGTGAAGAACCCCACAGGCAAGTGGCGGAATGGGGTGGCGTGCAGGTGGGGTCAGCCATGCCATGCCTGTCCCGCATCTCCCTGCTGCTTCCGTAAGCAGGAGCCTTCCCAGGTGGTCTCAGCTTAGTCCCTCCCTCTCTCACTGATGTCTTCTTCTCCTCCCAACACATACCCTCCATTTGTTTTTATTAGAGCACCTACTACAGATCAAATTTGCCATGACTTCTGTACCATGATGCCTTTGCCTTTGCTATTTTTTTTTTTTTTTTTTTTGAGACAGAGTCTCACTCTGCTGCCCAGGCTAGAGTGAGTGCCGTGGCGTCAGCTAGCTCACAGCAACTTCAAATTCCTGGGCTCAAGCGATCCTACTGCCTCAGCCTCCCAAGTAGCTGGGACTACAGGCATGCACCACCATGCCCGGCTAATATTTTCTATATATTTTTAGTTGGCCAATTAATTTCCTTATACTTTTAGTAGAGACAGGGTCTCGCTCTTGCTCAGGCTGGTTTCAAGCTCCTGACCTTGAGCGATCCTCCCACCTCAGCCTCCCAGAGTGCTGGGATACAGGCGTGAGCCACCGCGCCCAGCCGAAACTTTATTTTTAATAGCCAAAATCTAGATTCAAGCCAAATAACCATTAAAGAGTGAATGGATAAACTAATTGTGGTAGATACCATAGAAAACTACCAAGAAAACATTAAAAGAAGAAACTATTGATACAGACAACATAGATGAATCTCAGAATAATTATAAGAGAAAGAAGTCATGAAAAAAAGTATACATACTGCATGGTTCCATTTATATATAATTCTAGAGAATGCAAACTAATCTCTAGTGACAGAAAAACATCCCCAGTGTGACTACAGCAGGGGGATGAAAAAGGGTGGAAAGGAAGAATTAGAAAGGACCACAGGGAAAATTTTGGAGGCAATGGATTTGCTCATATTCTCGACTGTAGCAATGACTACACGGGTGTATTCATGTCAAAATTTTATCAAATTTACATATTATAATTTGTGCACTTATTAAATGTCAATTATACTTCAATAAAGCTGTTTATAAAAATATGAAGGTACCTTATACTGACCCTAGTTTTATTTTAGATAATATTTATGAGCACCTAAAAATGTTTCACTCTCAGAGAATGCCTTAACTCTTCAATACAGTAATTACATCAAACATTTTTGAAGGGAGGTCAGACCTCCCCCCCAGTAGATACTCTCATATCCATCCATGCTTCTATTTTGTAGCACTTATCACCACTGCCATCAATTACTTATTTGATCAGTATTTCTCTTTTTATGACAGCAGAGATGGTATCAGTATCCATTACTGCATCTCTAGGTCCTCCTACACGGTAAGTGCCCCATAAGTATTTGTTGAGTATAATGTACTTCACTTGGTATCTGTGTAATAAAGAGCAGGTTGTTGAGACTTTCAGTGGCATGTACTAAAACATAAGAGATGGTTTTTGCTGTTGATGCTTCTTTTCTTCATTTTCCCATTTATGGTACCAATATTCACTCTGAGAAAAAAGGCTCTTTTGAGATTTTAAAACAAATATTTGTTAGGATTTTTTATACTCTGCTATTGAGTAATAACCTACTTGGGTGGGGGGGAAAAAAAGGTGGTGGCATAATTTTCAGTATTTTTAGTGAAGAAGTCATGATACCTGTAATGGAGATTAAATGAATAATATCATCTTTTAACCTGATTATTAAATTGGCATTTTTAGTATCAAAATAGGGAAAGTAATTGTATAAACCTAAGGGTAGGCAGACTGTATCAAGAGTAACGATATACCAGTGAAATCTGTAAAGCTTCCTTCAGGGATTGGAGCCCTTGGGCTGAAGGTTCAAGAGACCAATGCCTGAGACAGACACAAGGGAGAGTGGATTTCTCAGCTACCTTTCAGCATCTCAATTACGAAAGCATTCATGCCCAATGTTAGCAGAACAGTATTTGAAGAAAGAAAAGTTAATACATCTTTTTTTCCTCACTCATTCCCTCGCCACCTATTACAAAGCTTCTGAATTACAGCCCTGGTATCTCTACCAAGCACTTCAAGCACTTCAAATTAAAAAGTCTCCATTTTAAAAAGCCTTGTTTCAATAACTCGCTCAGACAGCAACCATTGCCTGCTGGCTCCAGCACTCAGAGCAGCCCAGGGAGGCACAGGGCGAGATGTCAACAAAGTAACTAAAGGGAACGTCAGCCACAAAAGAAAGTCATTATCCTCTGTACCGCACACCTGGCAAAAGCGTCTACCAGCCCTCTCTGGTAGTAAGTAAGAGGGAATGCACGTACTTCTCTCTTCTAGTAAGTGCATTTGGGAAACAAGCACCACCTTTGTCGGGAAAGAAGTGTGTCACGGGTGCAGCCCTCGGCTTTAGGTATTTTTGTAGGCCATCGGACTATCAGATCTATCATGTCCCTTGGCAATTGTCATGGACAGGTTTAGCAGGTACCCTTCTCCCCTGTGACTTCTAGGCAGTCCCAAAGTCTGATTCTATTTTCAAATCACTCTATAACTTGTCCCCTTTCTTTTCAATACCACAGTTACTACCCTTATTCAGGTCCTCTTTATCTCTTGCCAAGAGACAAGTTATAAACTTTAGGTGTCCTAAACACAGAGAAAAATTTTATTTCCCATAATGTACCTAAAAAATATAAAACTTTAAAAGCTTTCAAGTATGCTAAAAGGAAAATAGCTTCTTTCTAGAATTTTTTCTGGAAAAATCTAGATTACTTAGGGTTTCATAGAGTTTGTCTAGGGAAAGCTTTCTCCAGAAAGTCTTATTTGCTTTGAGTTTTTAAAGAGAAACAGGACTAGCCAGATGAAGAGGAGGGAAAAGGACTTCCAGATGGATGCACATGTGCTGTGGCATGTTCGTGTGAAAGGAGAGGATGCAGTCCCTGTGGCATGAGTGAAGGAAGTGCTTAAAAAGAGGAGGTAGAAAGTCAGGATTTATGCTAACATGGTCTACATGCTGAGCTAAAGCCTCTCACTTTCTCTTCCAAGCTAAGCGGAAGCCAATGATGAATTTTAAGAAGGTTTGTAACACATTCAGGTCAACCAAAATTTTTTTCTGTAACTTCTGGCACATATGAGATCTACAGACATTTTCAAATGCAAAGGGAGAACAAAAATAAAATGCCCCAAACAAACCACAACTACAACAAAAAGTAAATCCAGCTTACACAAGAAAACAGCCATGATTCTTGAAAATAAATTTCCATCTGAGACTTCTTTCAGACTCTGTTCCCTCAAAGTTCTTCCAAGTGAGCTCCATAGCCTGGGTACCATCTTTGTTCTTGTGCAATCCATGATTTCCTAATCTTATCTAGGGTCAAGGCCAAAGACCAGTTTGGAACCTTCCTGACCAGGCTCAGGGCCTCTCATATGGAACTGGTTTCCATCTCAGGAATAGCCCCATGCCCTACTCCCTTGCCCTCCCCAACCCCCTGCCCCCATTGCCGATCTTCCTGATGGCTGGTTCTGCTCCATGTACCTCAAGAGCATCTCATGCAGTGTGGTAGGAAAACACTTCTGTTCTCCACTCACAGTGGGCAGCAGAGACACAAAGGACAATAAGCCTTTCATTACTCAGCAACCTTGACACACATATATTATAGGCCAAAATGCATCCCCTCAAATCCACCTGCTGAAATTCTAATCCCTAGAACCTCAGAATATAACTGTATTTGGAGATTGGGTCTTTAAAGAGGTAAAAAAGTTAAAATGAGTTTATTAGGTTAGGATCTCATTCAACTAATGTTCACATAAGAGGAGGAAATCAGGACACAGACACACAAAGGGAAGACCACGTGAAGACGCAGGGAGAAGGTGACCATCTACAAGCCAACAACAGAGGCCTCGGAAGAAATCAACCCTCCTGACACCTTGACCTCAGTCTTCTACCCTCCAGAACTGCGAGACCATAAATTTCTGCTACTGGAGCCATTCGGTCTGTGGTGCTTTGCTGCAGCATCCCTGACAAATGAAAACAATATGTGACAAGATGAAGAACATGTGCTTTTTCACCAGAATTGCTCTCAGGAGGAACTCTTCCTATTTCAGGACCTCATGGAACAACATGAACAGGAGTCACAGGCAGGTCTTGGAAGGCCTGTGTCTGGTCTGTGGGCGCCTAGGCCTGCAGAAGCATGTGCAGGCAGATGGTTTCGCTTGCTCTGGGACAGAAGACCCGGGGAAGCCAGGGGAAGGGTCAGCAAGTGTACGAATTTCCTGTTGCTGCTGCAATGAGTTAGCACCATCTTACTGTCTTGAGACAACACACAAGTATTATATTGCAGCTCTGCAAGTCAGAAGTCCAAAATGAGTCTTACGGTGTTAGAATGATGGTGTCAGCAGGAATGCATTCCTTCTGGAGGCTCCAGGCACTTACTTCCTTGCTTTTCTGCAGCTTCTACAGGACACCTGCATTCCTAGCAGGGGACAGACATGGCCTCATCTTCAAAGAACTTTGAGCAACCTTTGCTTCTGTGTCCCATGTCCCTTTTTTGACTCTTACTCTCTTGTCTCCTTCTTATAAGAATGCTTGTGATTACACTGGGACCCCGCCCCCCAAGATAATCCAGGATAATTCCCCATCTCAACATCCTTAACACACCTGTAAAGTCCCTTTTTCCCTAGGACAACATAGTCACAGGTTCTGAGGATTAGGTAGTGGACATCTTGGGGAGGTGGCAAGGGTGGGTGGGGTTTGTATAGCTCACAACAGTGAGGAAGAACCAGAGGGTAGCATGGCCCAGGAGAAACTAGGAACACGGAAATGTCAAAGGGTAATTTCTGGGTGGAAGTCTAGGTTTTGTGATTCCTATCCTTGATCTCACAAATATTTAGCTATTACCAGCAAATTCACAAAATATTTGGCACAATGGATTAGAGTTTTCCTAGGAGCAGTCCCTGAGTCAAGCATTAGAGAGCTTATTTGGGAGATGAAAAGCAAAAACCCCTGGTATTAAAGTAGAGAAATTACCCAGGCAATAGAAGGCAGTCAGTAGACTGTGTTATAAAGCCAGCTAACTTTGTGGGCAAATAGAGCTTAATCCCACTGGGAAATTCTAGATAAAAAGTATAAAACACATGCCTCAGAGTTATCACACATGAGACACGGGAGCCGGGGTATCTATTACACTAAATACTGTTGGTCATTGGCTAAGAACTGTTCCCAGATGTTAGTTTCCTGGCACTTCTATAGCTTGCTGCACAGAGGGGTGGAGTCGCCCCCTCCTGAGGCTTTAGAGAAAGCCCTTAGACAAAGAAACACAATATATCCACAGGCAGAAGTCAGCAGGAGCACACTGGAGTGGAAATATCAAATGGGTATGAGCAGCACATCAACAGTGTCTGCTAAAATTGAATTTCTCACGGAAACCAGTTACGTGGCTGAGCCTTGCATCCTTGCTGATGTGAGGTTGAAATGATCTATAAATATGAGGCAACAGCTGACATCTGGATTACACAGAGAAGAAATATCAAGGGAACACTGGCTTCTCTACATGTCTTATTCCTTACGGGTACAGAACTGCCACAATCACAGCCCATTCTGCATCCGCTTCCATGGAAAACCCAGCCTCAAACTCCTTGCTGTCTGGCCCAGTTCAGGACTTCTGTGGGTTCCCCATCTGCGGTACTTCCCTGGTCTGGAGCCAGTTTCCTCCTCCGCTTCCACTCCCATCACATTCTGCTTACATGGAACATCAATCTGCACAGCTCCACCTCTCCATTGCTCTTTTGAGTAGATGAAAATACATTGGAGAGCGTTTCTCTCCACCTACCACTTCCTCTCTTGATTAAAAAAGAAATTACACAAAGAAAAAATTCCAAGTGTTATTTTCTCCTTCCACTCCACTCCTACTCCTCAGCCAGGCCCTTCCTCCCCCATTTCCGGCCATAAATCAGGTAGTTCTGGAGTGCCCAGGTCCAAATTCACGAGGACAATATGCATGTGGGCACATTTAAGTAAGAAGTCAATGCTCTATAATTAATTTTCTCCTCTCACATTAAACCTGCCATTCTTGGCATAATCGGAATGATAAATTCAGACTCAGACTTCGTCTTCCTGACATTAATACCCATCAGTACTTCAAATGCAAACAATTGTGACATTCGACTTTATAAAAATTACCAAGTGCACAAACTCTGCTTAATTAAACCATTTAAAAGTTGCTTTTGTTACATTTAATGAATGATATATTATACTGCAATGAAACATGCAGCAACACAAATACTTCACAATGCTTCCAATTAAGACTCACTTCACTTATGCCAATTGACAACACAAGTGTTCCACACTTCATTCAGTTTGTGCATTTTAAATGAACTGGTTAGTGAGAAGGGTGCTTCTTTGCTAATGAGTTTTGTAATCAAGGCATCTATTTTAATTTCAAATTGGCTAGATTGGGGGAAATTGCTAGACTAAATGACTGGTACTAATTAGGATTATAAAAATATTCATCATGCCATGGAATTAACACGGGGGTCTGATTTTCCTACATTTGCATATTGCTTGAGTTTTGGGGGGAAAAATCTTGACAAATTGTCTTCTCTTTAGCAAATTGAACAAACACTATATCTGTTTTAGTCCTTCTTTTCATTTAAAGCATAATACATATTCATGATTTGTAAATGAAGTTAAATGATTTCAACTTCTATCTTCATTACCATATTAAAGATGTTGTCTCCATAAGCTTCCTTTAAAAACTTCAGATCAGAGTATTATCTATTTGAATGACAAACACCTTGGTTTAATCTACATATTAACCCAAGGATTTGAACAAATTAATGGGAAAAGTGAGTGAAACCAGACAACCCCCCTCCAAAAACACAACTGTCTTGTTGTTGTTTATTTTTTTGCCTGAGGCAGAATTAATTATGCCTATGTCTTATCAGCAGTGAGCAGTTTGATGACTTCTCTCCTCAAAGTCCCACTCCAGAAAGTGCCATCGGCTCAGGAATGTGCCAGAAGAACCACCGGATTCATTAAAAGGTTTGGACTTCACACGGCTATTTTTTTTTTTTTTTTTGGCTTTTAATGAATATTTCTTTCCTTTTTTTTTTTTCCTTTTTTTAAATTTCAGAATATTAGGGGTACAAACCTATTGGTTACAAATATTGCCTTTGCAATGCCCAAGCCAGAGCTACAAGTGTGTCCATCCCGCAGACACATGCTGGTTTTGTTGCGACACCACTATACCCTCTCTGGGGCTGGGTTCAGTGTAAAAGCAGCCCACATGCAGTTCTGTCCCAAGGCAACAGAAAGCCGCCTGTCTACCAGGGAGAGCTAGTCGTGGTGGCTGCTCCTCAGCCAGGCCTGCAATAGAGAGCTGGCCAGGCCCCTCCCTGGCTGCATGACCTTGAGCAAGTTAGCATGGCCTTCAAGAGTCATATGCACATTTGGCTGGGCGGGGTGGCTCATGCCTGTAATCCTAGCACTCTGGGAGGCCGAGGCGAGCAGATCGCTCAAGGTCAGGAGTTCGAAACCAGCCTGAGCAAGAGCGAGACCTCATCTCTACTATAAATAGAAAGAAATTAATTGGCCAACTAAAAATATATAGAAAAAATAAGCCAGGCATGGTGGCGCATGCCTGTAGTCCCAGCTACTTGGGAGGCTGAGGCAGGAGGATCACCTGAGCCCAGGAGTGTGAGGTTGCTGTGAGCTAGGCTGGAGCCACGGCACTCACTCTAGCCTGGGCAACAGAGTGAGACTCTGTCTCAAAAAAAAAAAAAAAAAAGAGTCATATGCACATCTATAACTTGGAAATAATAATATCCACCTTGCATCTGCCTGTGAGAATTGAACCTAAAAATACATATACAAGCACTTGTCAGTGCCCACACACAAGAGGAACTTCAGGACATGTATCACCACTTCCAAAGAGCAGCTGTATGTCAGACTCTGAGTAATGTAACACAGGGTATGTAGGAGTTACTAGGCTCAAAGCTCAATCCACTAGAAATGTCTACACCCCTTGACTATAGGAGTATTTGTTTCCATTATAGCTGTCAAACCAAATAAGAAAATACTAATTCAATTTTGGGATAGAACCAGAAAAATTCATCTGAAAAACTACCAGAATAAATCACTTCCTTAACATCTATCTATAGTGGGTGACTTCTAACTAATAAAATCTATATCTATTGCTGAGTTGTAAATAACATTGATTGAGGTTATATCCAACAAGAGTGTACTTTTTGTTAGAAGAAAAAAAAATTATTCCTAGAGCTTCACAATTCTGAAGGGACCACAGTGAAAAACAAAGCTGAAGAAAGAAAAAGCTCAGGCTCAATGTATTCCTAGTTCAAGGAAATTTGCCTCTATAACACACTGCCTCTTGAAAAGGGATTAAATAATGATTTGAAATGATTTTATCTAAATCAACCCTATTCACACCTAAAACCTTTTTTAAGAGCACTGCCTTATAATTAGGGAAAACAAACTATTCATGGTAGATTACTTTTCAGAGATTTTAATTATAAAAGCAATGTAATGAAATAATAAAAAATTTGGAAAACAAATGGTATGAAGAAAACCCACAAACATAATTCTATCATCATCCTAACGGACCCAGATAATATTTGGGAATATTTTCTTCCATTATTTAAAAATTTCTTCTCCTTTATTCCTTGTTTTCTTCCTTTTGATCTTTATTGCTTCCTTCTGTTTCTTCCTTCCTTCTTTCATTTTAGTTTTGCATAGCTGCATTCAAAAGTACTTCTTGATTTAACATGTATTATGTATGCATTTGTATATATTACGTATGTAATATGAATTAGGTACAAGCATACCTCATTTTATTGTGCTTTGCAGATATTGAAATTTTTTTTACAAATTAAAGGCTTGTGGCAACTCTTCTTCACTTAAGTCTATTGGCACCATTTTTCTAATAGCATGTGCACACTTTATGTTTCTGTGTTACATGTTGGAAATTCTCACCATATTTCAAACTCTTTCATTATTATTATTATATCTGTTATGATGATGCCTGGTCAGTAATCTTTGATGTTATCATTATAATTGTTTTGGGGTGCCATGAATTACACCCATATAAGACTGCAAACTTAATTGATAAATGTTATGTATCTGACTGCTCCCTGATCAGCCATTCCCCCATATCTTTCTCTCTCTCTTTAAGCATCCTGTTCCCTGAGAAACAACAATGCTAAAATTAAGCCAATTAATAACTCTGCAAAGGTTTCTAAGTGTTCAAGTGAAAATAAGAGTTGCACATTTCTCACTTTAAATCAAAAGCTAGAAATGATTAAGCTTAGTGAGGAAGGCATATCAAAAGCCCAGAGGCCACGAGCTGGGCCTGTTGCACCAAATAGTAAGACAAGGTGTGGATGCAAAGGAAAAATTCTTGAGGGAAATTAAAAGTGAAAACACAAATGATAAGAAAGGGAAACAGCCTTATTGCTGATATGGAGAAAGCTTTAGTGGTCTCTAGGAGATCAAACAAACCACAGTATTCCCTTAAGCCAAAGTCTAATCCACAGAAAGGCCCTAACTCTCTTAAATTCTATGAAGTCTGGGAAAGGTAAAGAAGCTTCAGAAGAAAAGCCTGAAGTAGCACAAGTGGGTTCATGAGGTTTAAGGAAATAACCCATCTTCATAACATAAAAGAACAAGATGAAACGGCAAGTGCTGATGTGGAAGCTGCAGCAAGTTATCCAGAAGATCTAGCTAAGACCACTGACGAAGGTGGCTACGGTAAACAACAGATTTTCAATGTAGACAAAACAGCCCTCTGTTGGAAAAATATGCCATCTAGACTTTCATAGATAGAGAGGAGAAGTCAATGCCTGGCTTCAAAGTACAGCCTGATTCTCTTGTTAGATGCTAATGCATCTAGTAACTTGAAGTTGAAACCAATGCTAGAATTACACAAAATCTACTCTGACTCTGCTCTATAAATGGAACAACAGAGCCTGGATGACAGTACATCTGTTTACAGTGTCATCTGTTGAATATTTTAAGCCCACTTTTAAGATCTAGTGCTCAGAAAAACAGAAAGACTATTTTCAAAATATCATTGCTCATTGGCAATGCCCCTGGTCACCCAAGAGCTCTGATGGAAATGTACAAGGAAATGAATGTTGTTTTAATGTCTGCTAACATAATATCCATTCTGTGGCCCATGGGTCCAAATTTTAACTTTTGAGTCTTATTATTTTAAAAAATACATTTCATAAGGCTATAGGTGCCATAGATAGTGATTCCTCTGATGGATATAAGGAAAGTAAATTGAAAATCTTCCGGAAAGGATTCACCCTTCTAGATGCCATTAAGAAAGAACATCTGTGATTCAGAAGAGGAGATGAAATTTTCAGCATGAACAGGAGTTGGGAAAAAGCTGACTCCAACCTTCATGGATGACTTTCAGGGGTTCAAGACTTCAGTGGAGGAAGTAACTATAGATGTGGTAGAAACAGCAAGAGAACTAGAAGTGGAGCCTAAAGATGTGACTGAATTGCTACAGTCTCATGATCAAACTTGAACAAATGAGGAGTTGCTTCCTATGAATGAGCAGAGAAAGTGGTTTCTTGAGATGAAATCTATTAATACTCCTACAGAAGATGTTGTGAACATTGTTGAAATCACAACAAAGGAATTAGAATATTACATAAACATAATAGATAAAGCAGTGGCAAAATTAGAAAGGACTGACTCCAATTTTGAAAGAAGTTCTATAGCAGGTAAAATGTTATCAAACGGCATCACATGCTACATAAAAACCTTTCCTGAACGGAAGAGTCAATTAATGCAGCAAACTTCATTGTTGCCTTATTATAAGAAATTGCCCCACAGCCATCCCAACCTTCAGCAACCACCACCCTGATTAGGCAGCAGCTGTCAACACCAAGGCAAGCAAGACTATGACTCACTGAAGGATAAGATGATCATTAGCATTTTTTAGCAATAAAGGATTTTTAATTGAGGTATATATACTGTTTTTTATACACGCCGTTACATATCTAATAGACTACAGTAGAGTATAAACTTAACTTCTATGTGTACTGCGAAACCAAAAAATTGATGTGACTGACTTTATAGTGATATTTGCTTTATTTTAATGGTCTAGAACTGAACCCACAATGTCTCTGCAATGTGCCTGTATGTATTTAATAGGTGTCAATACATATTCTTGTTGCTGTGTGGTCTTTATGACCACCATTTTAATGCTTGCATAATATTCCAGCAAATGTTTATACCATTATTTAAGGTCCCTTACTGTTGGCCATGCAGTAAGTTTCCATCCAGTTTTTCCCATTGTAAATGACTTTGATAAGCATCATTATACCTAGAGCTTCATGGTATTATTCCACTGGAACAGTCTCAGAGGTGCAGCACTTGAATTACTGGATCAAAGTTATGAATATGTGTGCATTTTCTGACACATATTGCCAAGATATATTCCAGGAAGGAAAACTCATTTCCATTCCCATCAATACTATTAATATTTCAGAATATGTTTTACCTTAACTTTGCCAACATTGCGTATTATCATTATGGAACCAAAAAAAAAATACATTTTAAAAAACGAATACTGTTAAATTAATTTTAAATGAACACTTTTTTAAAAGTTTCCTTAAGACTTTTCTAGATTAGCTGGGCTTACGCAATGTCGATAAATTCTTGCCTTTGGTTTAGCATAATTCCCTAATGTTAACATCTAAAGCATTTTTTTCCTCTCCATCATTTAGCTCACTTGCTACTTTCTAAACTTTCTTCTGAGGAATGTATCTTCTGTTTTTCACCAGCTTAGCCAGCCATAAATCACCTTCATGAAGTTAAAAATGACCCTGATTGACCATGGCCCCACTGCAGGTAGAACGTAATTAGCTGAAAAAGCACAGGAGCTCTGGGGTGCCAGTGGTGTTTCTCAATCAGAGTGCTGGTTTCATGGGTGTATTCAGTTTATGAAAATTCAGACTCATGAGATTACACTTTTCTATATGTATATAACAATTTGATTAAAAAGGTTTAAAGAATGACCCTGACCTTATAAGGCCAGGTGCTGTGCTAGCAAGGTGACTGGTCAAGATGTAGGCACGAGAATGGAGGAAGCATACATGGGCTGACCTGGTCAGATGGACAAGAGCTTAAGACCAGAGAGGCTTGCAAAGGAAGAGACAAGCAGAAGAATTCCTGAGCCCATTGGAAAACTGGAAAGCTAGGCTCCAGATTCTGTAAAGGGATCGGCATTCAGGCAACGGTGTGAACACAAAGAATCAGCACAGACGTAAAGATAAGTTCAGAGGAACACAGAAGGCTGTGAAGCTGCACTGTTCCACCTCCTGGCCCATGGTCTGCTATAGCCACCTGCTTTCACTCAAACACTGCCATGGCTGAATCTCTCCCATGAGAGCATAACTGTTTTAGGAAAGGTTCTGTTGCCTACCTGTGTACACTTCTTAAAACACATACAGGCTGGATCTTCCATTAATTATTTTAGCAAATGTTCTTTGCCCCAAAGAAATGTGTCATCACTAAAATGGACACCCAGAAGATAGTAAAGAAGGACAGAATGTCTGGGCCATGCCATAGAAAAAGCAGGCTTGGGGCCACCAGATCTTTAATTTCACTGGAGGTTTTTCCTTTGAGCTAACGTTCTTGTGAACAATGTTGACATGAATGGAGATCCTTCCTGCACTGCCCTTGATGAATGCAAGTTAATAGTTTACATTCAGAACTGGGCTCAAATAGATGAATGGTAACATGTGACTTTCACAGGGTTTCTTGGATTATGTCCCCCACCCAATAGGTGGTTGCTCCACCCCCTGGTGTTTCTATGGTGATGGAGACATCACATCCCCATCATACTGATGGGGACACCTGCAAGAGCAGTGGCCACTTGTCATAAGTGAGTAGGGCTATGGATGTTCCTTTCTCTTCAATGATGCAAAAATGGTTTTATAGGAATGGGAGCGTACCTAATGAAAATGAAATGTTTTTTCTTTAAATAAAAAGTGTCCTTTAGTCCTACTTGTATTCCACAGAGGAAAAGCTTCAAAACCATAGTCATCTTTAGTTAATCCCCTACAGCTTCATCTATACCAGATGGGGAGACAAGAAGCCTCTTTCTGCCAATGGCTACTGAGAAAGTCATCATCACCTACTAATCCTGTGGGATCTGAATACAATTACATTTTTAATCTGAGGTTTAAAAGGAGAATATAAATGAAAGGCACAGCTTCATTTGTATCCAGCACTCCAGAAGTGCAAGTTTAAAACTTCCTTTTGAATTTGCAGGCCCTCTACCCTCTACATACGCCCTGCTCATGATGTAGCAGCCCCAGGTAGGATCCAATCGGCAAAGCCTGCATGGCATGACCTCCTCCTCTGTACTGGGCTCTGGACTGCCAGTCACCACGCCTAAAACTGGACCAGCTCCTTAACCAGTCTGTCAATTTGTCAGCTATTATTGAACTTGGCTGGTAGGAGGTAATCAACAAAAACCCTTAGCTGAGTGCCCACCCCTTAACTACTATAACAGCAGCCCTCCATTATGTGTGCTAATGTTTCAGAAAGTGCTTTGTACATCAAAATCACTGGCAATTCTAGACTAGCCTAGCTCAGAAGTGTCTGAAAACAATGGAGGCTGAAATCCCACTGAGTTCCTCATCTCTGAACTCCAAAGCCAGCTGTATTAGTTAAAGTTTCATTTTGCCAAGAAGATAAATGGTAACAGAGAGCTTTGCAATCCCACCTCTCATGCAGAAAAATAGCTATTTTCAGCTCTCTATCTTCTATGAAAGGTCCCCTGCGCCAGGATGTATGCATCTGTGAATATATGAGCATATGCCCATTTTTAAAGGAAAAAAAAAATGACATTGAGTCTCCTGTCAAAATGAGGAATGTTTAAACACCTAGCTTTGTACAATGAGAATGGCAGCTATCTATTTCTAGGATTGCATTGTCTTCAAAATCTATCTCAAAACCTTTCAAACACTCTCAGTTTTAATAACATCACTGAACCCTCCAACTAATCCAAAGATGTCACAATGTAAGCTGTTTTAGTTATCAGTGAGAAAATAGCCACATGGGAACAAAAGAGAATCATGCCACTTAAATAACTAATAAATACACAGGCCTCAGTAAAAGTTACAGAGCTTTCGTTCTAAGATGAGGGGAGGGGAGTAGCTTTTCTCTTATCATTTCCATTTTGGGCAACCATAAGCTATTACTTCCATCAGTTTTTTTTTAAACCTCCAAGATTCTTATAAAACATCTCCAAAGATTCCTATACCTAAGAATGAATCTGTCTTTCCTTTTATATTAAAACACAAGATGGCAGGAGAATGCGTAGGGCATAGGAGGAGCTGGCACAAGAGTTAACAGGAATTGGGAAGCTTGTGGGATGGTCAGAATGAAGGAATTGGTCAAAAGCCCAAGTCAAGCTGATCAGGAAACAGAAAAGACATTAGTAGATTAGGATGCATTGGGACTGTAGAGGCATGGCCCTCCAGCAGGGTCAAATGCAAGATGCATTTGCCCCTCCACTCCTTTGCAGCTTTGGAAGACTTGGATGATCTTCTACCACAACCAATTCTTGACCAGTATCAGGAGATGGGCTTCCCGGTTAACTCACAACCCACCACCCAGCATCTCAACTAACAGGACGTCATGTGCTGCTCTCAATTACTAGATAAAATTTTGTTTTATCCTGAAGGTATTTCCTTCCTTCTCCAGCAGTGCCTTAACTGAGTGGGATCTTCTGGGGAGTTTCCTGCAGCTTTGGGGTAGCATTTTGGAAAGGAAAACAATTGGATATTGTCCCTTTAACGTATAATTCAATTGGGTCTTTTGTAATACATACAATATAACGAGATAGTCTTCTAGACTCTAAAGAAATTGCTAGTGCATTTCATCAAAGGCACAATAATGGAAACATCGATTCAATCCTCACCACAAACATCTCCCTTTGATGCTGCAGTTATCTTAATACTAGCACTTTTCATTTTCTCTAGAAGGAAACAACTGCCTCCACGCATGCACGTCAGAGAAGGCTCTAGTCTGATATAACACATTTGTGTATCAATCTCAACTACACTTGCATTTTCATTTGCTGCTGCAATCACTCTCCTTGACTCTAAACCACTAAATTACCCCAAAAATAAAGAAAAACTCTTCTGCAACCTGGATAACAGGGGCTAGGTGTTTTATGCCATCTCTGCAAGTGTTGCCAGGGGCATCATCTGCCTTCTCACATCATTTATTTAAAAGAAGAATGACCAGGCACCAGTTAGAAACTTTATGGGCCTGAGAACATTCAGACACTTTATGCAAAAGATGACAAAAAGATAGACTATCTAAGGAATAATACATCTAGAAATGCACAGTGTGATTAGGAAAATCCATCAACACCCACTGCCACATTTTCAAATATTTTTACTAAGTGAAAATGCAGCCACCAAGTCTGAAAGTATTTTGAATGCCTTATATCCACAAGGGTGCTTCATGAGCAACGCCCCATCTGCTCTCAGTGCTATGGTGATAGAAGCAAAGGATACTCCTAGATACACAGGAGACGTATTGCATTTGGTTTATTAACTTCTTGGTTTGAGAATTCTGCTGCTGCAAACCTAGCCTGTCTCTTAATAAATAAAAATATGGCTTGAGTTCAGAGCTTCATCTAAACAAATTACCATCCAACCATTTCATAACATTCGAATAATTTATTTTTTAAAATATAGCTTCAAAATTTCTGGCTATACTAAACGTTTAAACTCACAGACTAGCTGACATTTGGCTAAGTCTTTCATACAATATCCACTTGATGCCATGAAAGAAATGTGTTTGCAATGGCTTTTGCTCTGCAAATGTCATGTGGGTGTCCTCAGGGGATTGCATTAAGCACCTGGCACCCACCATGAGGCTCTGTTAACGAGACATATAAAGGTTATGTTGAAATTATTGTTTAAAGGTGTTGACATTACAGACACACACACACAACTCACAATCACAATCACATATTCATACATATATTGAAGACCAACTGTTTCAGGATTTAAGAGACCAGGAGAAGAAGCTTTTGAACCAAGGTTATTCTGTGGATATCTCTTATCTCTATGCAGGACAGTGCTCATAATTATCTGTTTCCTTTCACTGATTGATTCTACAACATTATTACACAATAGTTTGGCACTGAGCACTGTGCTAAAAGTTCTGGAAATGGCAAGAAATACAAAGGAGAATAATCGAAAGCCCCTTTTAGTAAGTTGACCGAATACAGATGTTCATTACTACAGCATTTAAGCATTCATCCACTAATTCACTCACTTAACAGATAAATCCTGAGCACTGATTTACTACCAGGTACTATTCTAGGGACTGACGCTACAACAGTGAGTAAAACCAGACACGGCCCCGCCTTCCCAGAGATTGTAAGCTAGTGATGAATGCAGATGATCCAAAAATCACAGAAATCAATGTAAAATCTCAACTGTGACAAGTGCTCTGAAGGAGGCGTGCACAGTACTATGCAAAAGAACATCAAAGGGGATTTGTTTTTGTCAGGGCGTTTAGGGACGGTGTCCCTAAACTAAGGAAGTGATGCTGGATCTGACATCTGATGATGAGGCTTATGTCAGGGAAGAGGAGACCAGGCACAGGAAAGGAAGCAAGGGGCACCTCAAGGGTGAGATTCTGGTTTCTGAGTCTGCAATTAAATGGATGAGTTTCTGAGTTTGCAACTACATGGATGGAATTCCAGTGGGCTGGAAGAGAGCCAGCTATGTTGGGGGGGAGTGGAAGTTCATTTTGGGAATATGTTGAGTCGAGAGGCTTCTGAGGTATACAAGAGACAATATCAAGTACACAGCTGAATATATCGATTTGGGGTTCAAAGAAGAAGTCTCATTGGGCCACTACATCATTAATATAATTTTTTAAAATAACGAAATGGACTTTTTTGAGGCTTCCCTTCCATTATTAAACCGAGAGCAATGATATAGTCTACATTCACCAAATCAAGGAAGCATGGTGTCGTGGAATAAACTCTAGACTTGGAATCTGACAGCATGCACTTAAAATCTGGCTCTTTGAGCTACTAGCTTCGAGTGTTTGGACAAGAACCTTAGCCTTTCTGCACCTTTGTTTACTATCGTCATTGTAAAATTATTATAATTACATATATCTCACTTCATAGGGTTGTTTTAAATAAAGTCAAATGAGTGAAATTACAGAGAGGGCCATTATGGAAATAATAAACAGCATTACCAATAAATGAAATATACCTCCCGACACACTTTGATACCTAAGAGTAGAAAGGAAAGTTAGTTGCTACAGACCAAATCAATGATGGAATGGTTTTGATTGGAATGACAAAATGTCATTGCATCTCCTCCGAAATTCGAATTGAGCAAACTAGTGCTTTTCACAGGGTGGTACCTGGCAACAAGACGTGAATGGAAATAGTATGTGTTCACCTTTTGATCCAAACTGTAGGCCAGCACCCAGTCCTCTTGCTTGGGATGAAAGAGCAGGCTCTGAATGTAGAAGGTGAGCCGATATTTTTGATAGGTCGCCCCTTCGTCCGAGCTGATCAATATGCTGCTCTCCAGTTCAGGATCACTGAGAAGCATGATCTAAAAAAAATTAAAAAAAAAAAAAAGACAAAGGAGAAAACACAGAGTCAGTAGTTAGTAGGAGAGAATAAATACAAGAAATTAAATCATAACTATAAAGTCATTGGTATTTGTATATCATAGCACATAAAAGGGCATCTGAGCCTCTGTATGAATTACTGATGCTCTATTTTTTTTCCTGATTTTATAGTCCTTCCTTGCCAAATTGAGCTAAAACAGGGTGTGAGGCCAGCTCTGCATACAGAAGGAGGCTTCAATTTTGATGTCCATCTTTTAAGTACTGGGCACATATTCTCAAGGTCCTCTGTTTCCTGACCTTGGGAGAGTCACCACCTCTCTCTCCCTGTCCGTTCCCCATGTCACCCTTCATCATCACAGTACTGTTCTTCAGTCATGGGAAGCCCCTGCCCACCACCCACAGTCCCATTGTTTGTTTTCTTATTTCTGATTTGTTTTACTGATTTAATTGATTTAAGTGGTTTTATGATTCCTTTGTTAGAGGTATTTTCCAAAGCATATATTCCCAAAGGTCCTTGGGCAAGTGTTGCTGCCACAGAAGGTTTATCATCTCCAAGTCAAGTGGACAGAAATGATGTCATGAAAAGGCTTTGGCATCACAGAGAGCAGGCTCAAATCTCAACAGTTCTGCTAACACTGTGTCACCTTAGGAAAGTTACTTAACCTCTAGAGGCTTCAGTTTCCTTAACAACAACTTGAGTGTAACGATAGCCAAGCTGGCATTGAGCACGCAGTATAATACACATTTTTGACTAATGATAGTTATGATTACTGTTTAAATTGCCCCCTCCAGCCAGTGTAATCTGGCTTCTACCCACAGTACTTCCACGACACTGGTTTTGCTGAACGTATGGTTGACTTTCTAGTATTCAAACCCAATAGACACACAGACATTCAGACCTTTCCCTTAAACTCTCAGCAGCCTTTGATAACACTGACCACTACATCCTTTTTGAAATCTTCTCTCCCAAGGGCTTCCATAATGCCATGCTTACCTGGTTTTCCTTCTCATCTCTTTTGGGTACTCAATTTTCTCTGATTAGCCTTTAAATGTGACCACTTCTTAACCCTCTGTTTTGACCTTCTTCTCTTTTTACTCCATGTACTATTACTCAGGGACCTCTTCCACTCTTGATTTCTTTTTTCTTTTTTTTAAATTACCATCCTCCCAGGGACAACTCATGAATTAAAACTCTAACAGAGTCTCAGCTTCAGACTTGAAAACCCAGCTGCCTGGAAGATTCTTCCCTATAGATGTCTCACAGTGCCCAGAACTCAAGATGCCCCACAGTGGTGCCTCATCCGTGGTGTCCCCTAGCTCAGTGTGTGTTTCCACATCGATGTGGAGCAAAAAGCCCAGATTCAGCCACAACTCTGCTTTCTCACTCACCTCCTAAAATGAGTAAGTCTCTGAGCCCTGTGTATTTTACCTTCCAATTAACTCTAACATCAAATCCATTCTCTCCTTACCTATTGTGATTGCCTCCAGCCAGAACAGGATTCTTTCTCTGCCTGATGACTATAAGAAACCCCCAGACAGTCTCACTCTTTAGTCTTGTCCTCTCCAATCCACTTTGCACACTGTGGCCAGAACAATCATCCTACGATACAAACCTGATTCTGACATTTCCCTCACCTAAAACCATTCAATGGCTCGTCATTGCTCTTCCTATATTCCAAAATCCTTAAAACAGCCTGGAAAAATCTGCCCCCTGCTTATGCCTCTGGCTTCAATGGCAGTATAGCCTTTTTAACTTTACTGTCCAGCTCAACTCAACTTCTTCGAGTTCCTAATATTTGCTGAGGGACTGAATGAACAAGTGAGCTTATTTTCTTTTATAGTTTTCCTGTCTTTGTGTATGCTGCCACCGATTTTTAGGGCTCCTTCTATCGCATGGTCTTAACCATAGGGCTCAAAGAATAAAATAAGACCAAGAAATTTCCATACCTTATAAAATAAAACTGTTAACTAGCAGGATTTTAAAAATGTTACCCAGAGCATACATTAGTGTTATAAAGTAAGCTTTAAAACAAAGTTAGGCCTTTTAACTGTGAAGATTCATAGTGTCTTTCCTCTTTTATTCATTTACAGCTTCCAAGACAAGCTTACTTTCTTTTGTCAAATATTTGCTTTGGCTTCATTGAAATAAGTCATCACCAGTTATCAGCGTATTTTAAAGAAATGGACGCAGTATAATACTTTTTCTTCATTCATGTGTGAATAATCCAGGGAAACACTATTAGATAGATTACTCACAGACCGACTGACTTCCTCCTGCCACGGCACTGTGAAGGGATAGGGAGAGCTCACAAAAGCACCCCAGATGCCCTTGAGAAAGCCCCAGAGGAGGCAGCTGGGTGCTTTCAGAGGACAAATGTCCTGGGGAAGAATGAGGCTCTCATAACCGGCCTCACTTGCTTCACGTCATGTACTGATAGTCTACATAAGAGGCAATGAAATCATTTTTCCCCTGGTGTAGAAAAATTAAATAGCTTATTTTATGCAGGTATAAAAAAGCTTCATGCCTTTGATTTTAATTAGAAGATAAGACCAACATCATAAATGGACTTTATTTTATATACCACGAGTTACAATATACCGAATAAGGGTTGCCATTAAATATTTTGCACAGTGTGTTCTTTTCCTCTAGCTCTGCTTCTTTCTGTGCACAGATGCTTCTTTCTGTGAACAAACACACACAAGCACACGTGCATAACACAAACACACATTAATCCACAAACATATGTGTGCACATGTATGTTCACACATAGAAAAATGCTGCAGACACAAGCACGTGAACACAGAGAAATTAATTTATATACAGTAAACCATATTGACATTGTGTGGAGGTTTTATGGAGCTTTTCTTGGTGAGAGTACGTTTTTATTGCAACCTTTCTCTGACATTCTCATCAGAAATCCTTTTATACACTTTGGTATCACTGGCAGTGTCTCTATTCAATCCAACTTTCTGAGAAGAATGAAAGGAAGTGAAATAGAAACCTACATATGTTGGATTTCTAACCTGTGCAGGCCATTTTACCTGATTTTTTACAAAACCTCACACAAATCATGTGAAGTAAGTATCACTACTTGCATTTTTTACAGATAAGGAAACAGAGGCTCAGGGGGAAAACAACTTGCCTACTGCCCCTCAGATTGACTCAAAATCCACCCCCATCACCCACTGTATATGCACACATGTGCAGGCGTACACACACACACACACACACACTCACACACAGCATCAGAAAAGCAGGTCGTCATCCTTTTCTAAAGCATCTCTAAGAAATCTATCAAAAATAGCAGCTTCAAGAAAGTCCTCTCCTTTATCACTTATTGCTACCTCTGACCAAAGGGACATCAAGAATTAAGTGAATAGGAATCCAAGAGGGGAATATGTTAGTTGCTGATACCCAAAAATTTTTAAAAAGGAGGGGGTCATAATATTAGCATAAATATAATCAGAGAGCAAATAACTTTGTCAGAAGTTAAGCCTCAAGGTAAAATATGTGAATTTATATTCATATGCCAAATATATAAAGAAAATCATCCCACACCAACCAAATTTTTATTGTTAAGCAGGGATTTCAAATTCAAATGCCCACGGGGGCAAAGCAGGTGAAGTGAATGAGAGAAGCAGAGAAAGCAGGATCAGGCATGATGAGGAGTGTGTCAAGTTGGAGAGTCCCATCATGGGTGAAAATACTTAAAAATTGGATTTTAAAAAACACTGTGCCCAAATTAAATACTACCTGTGGACTGAATTTATGGACTAGGCATATGACCCCTGGTGAAGTTATGATAGCTCGTTTCTACAAAAACAAAGAAATTTAGCACCATTACCATTCCGTTTTTAACTGCAGGTACACAGTTGTATAATGTATGGCAGTGGACATGTAGGTGTCCTTGAGTTCTTCATTGATGTGATTTTGACAATATGAATGGGGCAGAGATCACACTGGGGATTTTTGTTTTGTTTTGTTTGGCTTTTCCTTCAAGCTGCTTTGATATTTATCAGCTGGTCCTGACATAAGATCTGCAGTGGGTGTGGGTGTGTGCTGAAAGAAGAGGGAAAGTATTTCAAATATGGTTTAGCAGATAATTAATGGTATAAGCTCTAAGCGCAGATGTCTCAAGTTCAAATCCTCAGTTGAAGTCTTCATGTGTAAACCTGAGGAAGTTATTCAATTTTTCCAAATCTGTTATCTCATCTATAGAAAAAGGAGATAGTAATTGTACCTACCTCATACTACTGTTGAAAGGATTTAATGAGATAATGATTTAAAAGGCTTAGCACAGTGCCAGGCACATAACTGCTAAATAAATGTTAACTTTTACCTTTAAATCACCCAGGATTAGAACACAACTAAAGCGAGAAATGATGCCAAGCATGTTGGAGACAAAGAGAGACGATTTGGAGATTATCTGCCTCCCTCTTGACCTGCCATCATTCCTGAGCTTTGCAGATAAAATTGAAAGGGGTAGGGATAGGGGGAGTTCGGGAGTTGTTGTTCAATGGTTATAAAGTTTCAGTCACACAAAATGAAAAGGTTCTATTAATCTGCTATATAACAGTGTGTGTATAGTTAAAAGTACTCTATTGCACACTTGGAAGTTTGTCAACAGGGCAAATCATAAATCTCATGGAGTGTCTTTCTGTGTGTGTGTGTGTTTTATAACTTAAAACACACAAAAGGGTTAGGGAGAAAATCACTGTATTTTGTATTTCACATTCATTTTACATGCATTTTGCATTCACTGCAATATTTTAAGAAAAACACACTCTATTAGCAAATATTAATACTGCAAAAGTGAACACCAATCAGTAGATAATTGTTAATTTGCTAAACTACAATTGCTGCTTTGAAAGACTACTCTTATCTTTTCACTGGGAGGCTCCAGCCCATGACGGAACTAAACATGCGACTGTTTTAGGGGTGAGAACCTCACACAATCAGTCCCTCCCGATTTGGCCATTCCCTGTGAATGAACTGTCTGTGTCTCAGATTAGAGATGAACAAGATTTAAAGTTTACCAACATGCAAATGGTGCAATATCTTTTTCTTTTTTTACTCGAAATGCTTTTTGCAGGAAATTTCTGGGAAAGTTGAACAACAGTGGTCCTAATTTTAATGGTGTGTTGCAAATTGCAAAGGACACTCGTGGAAGTCAGGAATCAGGGAGAGGCTGTGCTTAGCCAACTAATAGTTTCAAAGGCCTGTCAGCTTATCTGTGTCTAGACCATTCAAAATTAGTCTTGGGAATGTCAAAATCACCCCCCAAATCTTCCCATAATGCCCTCTTCTTTCCTGCTGCTGGGTGAGTCTTAAAATATCATTGATAAATACATTATTTATTCAATTGTCTATTCTGTTTCTCCTTTGTACAGTCTATCAAAATTATGTGAAACCTAAAGGTTTCTCAGTCTCTCACTCTGTCACAGACCCAGAAAGGCAAGGAAACAAACTCTAGTTCAATGCTTTGAGAACATTCTCAGAACAGAAGTAAATACACTTTTCTTTAAATATAAAAGGAGAAATTCTATAATTTACTGTATAATTGAGTCCTAATGATAGACCTTTAGCAAAGTTAGTGTTCAGCAAGCAATACAATAATATCAATATAAGCTCACAGAGTATAAAAGAGATGATGGCATAGCTGTCCCTTAAACCCACTGACATAATTGATATGTTGTTGAATATTGACTTCCACACAAACACAGTCCCCTATAGATAAGGCTTTCAATCATAATATACCAGCATTTATTTCCCTCATCCATCCATCCATCCATCCATTTATGCATCTATCATCATTTCCTCTTCTAACAGTGGGTCTCAACTTGGGGGTGAGAAGGGATTACCCCAAGGGGGCATTTTGCAATGTATGGAGACATTTTATTGTCATAACTGGGGGCAAGGGAGGGAGTTACTGGTGTCTACTGTGTAGAGGCCAGGGGTGCTGCAAAGCATATGACAATGCACAGGACAGTAACCCAAAACAAAGATTACCCAACACAAAATGTCAATAGTGCTGTTGTTGAGACACATATATATACACATAAGTCTCCTATTATGGCAAAATACGCAAACTACATACACATTTTATAGATAGAACATCACTATTATGCTTATTACATGTGCTCTCTTGTACCCAGGACCATTTATATATGCCATCCTCTTTGCCAAGATTGGATTCCCCACCTTTCTCAATCCATTATGTTAAACTTATTTATACTTGTCCCTCAGGATTTAACATAAGCATCACCAATATAGAAAAAATCATGAGGCTAGAAAAAAAAAAAGCACAAAAGAAACAACAAAATAAACAAACAAACAAAAAACCTTTTAAAAATGGGTAAAGGACTTGAATAGACATTTCTCCAAAAAAGATAAACAAATTACCAACAAACGCATGAAAAGATGCTAAACATCACTAATCATGAGACAAATGCAAATCAAAATCACAATGAAATACTGCCACACAATCATGGCTACTATCAAAAAAAAAAAAAAAAACCCAGAAAATAACAAGTGCTGGCAAGGATGTGAAGAAATTGAAACCCTTGTACACTGTTGGTGCAGACACTGTGGAAAACAGTACAGTAGGTAATTAAAAATGAAAAATAGAATTACCATATGATCCAGTTATTCTACTTTTGGGTATATATACCCAAAGTAAGCATCCAACTGTGTCAAATGCAAGTGATGGTCAAGTAAGTTGAGTGATGAGAATTAGCCATTGAATTTAGCAATCTGGAGGCTATTGATGACTGTGACAAAGGCAGTGGAGTGAAACAGGCAGACAGTCAGTGTTGATGTAAGTATAAATTGGCATCATGGCACCGAAAAGCCATGTAGCATATGGAACAAGACTCTTTTTAAATTGAAAGCAGGGTCTCAAAAAGATATGTACGTTCAATGTTCATAGCAGCATTATTTACAACAACCAAAGAGTGTAAGCAACTCAAGGGTCCATCAATAGATGAATAGATAAACAAAATATGGTATATGCATACAATGGAACATTATTCTATCTGAAATACGAAGGAAATTCTAACACATGCTACATGAATGAACCTTGAGAACATTATGCAAAATGAAATATGCCATCCCAGAAAGACAAACATTATATGATTCCACTTATATGTGGTACCTAGAGTAATTAAAATCATGGAGACAGAAAGTAGAATGGTTGATGCCAGGGCTGGGGGAGGGAGAAGTGAAGAGTTATTACTTAGTAGGTATAGAGTTTTAGTTTTGCAAGGTGAAAAGAGATATGGAGGAGGGGCCAAGATGGTGGACTAGGAGCAGCCTGCATTGGCTATTCTCAAGGAGAGGATCAAACATTGAGGGTAGAGGTTCACCTGTGGATGGACAGTCTCAGGGAGAGCACTGTGAATCAGAGAAGCAACTTGAGACATCCAAACTGAGGGAGAGAGAGGTGGGGTGATCTGCTCAGAAAGATCAGAAGGTACCTGGTGGGTGTGGCGAGTATCTACAGGAGGAAAAGTGTTAGGGGGAGATCTCCAAGGGCTCCCCACTCCCCCAGCAAACATGGAAATCTGAGCTATGAGGGGCTCCCCCACCATAGCAAGCCTCTAAAGGGATCAGGGAGCTGCTTGGAGACTGCAGCAGCATTGCACGGGAGAGCAGGCACAGTGGGGTCCCACCAACTTCTGGCCCCAGGTCACCACAACAGATGCCAGTCTGTACTCTCAGCCCCAGAGCACGGGGTCTGCAGAGGGGTCGGCTCCACTGCAGCCACCTCCCCATTACTCCTGATGGGTCAGAGAGGGAGCAGGAGTGTGGGTGCT
>CAUYRT010064962.1:0-64187 GCA_963574885.1 Lepilemur ruficaudatus | reverse complement strand
CTTCTGCCTCAGCCTCCCAAGTTGCTGGGAATACAGGAATGTGCCACCATGCCCGGCTAATTTTTTCTATATATTTTTAGTTGGCCAATTAATTTCTTTCTATTTTGGCAGAGACAGGGGTCTCACTCTTGCTCAGGCTGGTCTCAAACTCCTGAGCTCAAATGATCTGCCCGCCTCGGCCTCCCAGAGTGCTAGGATTACAGGCGTGAGCCACCGCGCCTGGCCCATCTCTACGTATTTTATTTGACTTCGACAAAGCTCTTCTTCTAAAAACTGAATTATCTTTATTGTAACTAGCTATATTTTAACTGACAAAATTCATTGACACGGGGAATTGAGATAAAAAAGTTTTCTGCAATCTTCCATTCACAAACTCAATAGGAATGTAGCAAAACATGAGGTTTCTTTTTGCCGTTTAGTAAATCCAATACTTGATGTGAAATCCTGATACATCCAATTTTATTCAGAGTTTTTCTTTCTTTTTTCCTTCATTTAAAATAACATCAAACTAAACACCAACAATTTTCCCCCCTAGGGAAATTTTGATTGTTTTTATGTAACTGAGTTTCCATTGAGATATTGTAACGTCATGATATTAGGTAGGACAAGGGTATATTGCCTTTTTCTCCAAAGGAGTTTTCAGGGTGTGTGGAGAGTGAGTGAAAGAGTGGTGCTGAGGTTCTACTTCCAGAAAATTTCTAACATAGAATTGGTCCGTCACTGGGTTGCAGACCATCAATATCTGACAGACACAGTTCACATAACTTAGTATAAGGGCATGACCAATAGAGTCAAGGAGGGTAAAAATCCAAGTGAGCAGTATATCTTGAGCATATCTCTGAGAGTATATACTGAGCATATCTCTGAACATATCTCTGAGAGTATATACTGCATGATGCCGCTGTATCTTGGCTCTATACCTTATGTATTTCAGGTATATTTTGGGTAAAATTTGTGTTCAATGTTCTCTGGCTATGGCTATTTTGGGATATGAAAGAACAACAGAATGAATTTCCTTGCCTTAAAATATTATGATATAAGGTAGTTTAATGTATCTCCCAAAAGTAGCTTTGCTTGATTGAACACAAAATAATCCATTTTAGTTCTTTGTAACATATTTTCTTTCCTTATAAACAAAGTAATATAAAGTAAATCTAAACATTGTCTACATTGTAAACAAATGTAAAGAATAAAGAAATTAAAATTAAATGCCCCTTCTAAAAAAGTATATTTTTCAAAAATATAAAAATGACTCATACATATATAGAATGAACATGTATCAGAGATTTTTAATTCATTACTGAAGGAACTAGTAGGATGTTAAAAGTATTTACCAGTGCAACTGGGTATTTAAAGACACTTTTTTAAAAAAAAGAAAATGTTATACTAAGTTTTCTAGTTTAGATATAAAAATGCTTAACATCTATAGAGCAATAAAATCAAAACTTTTAAGCTTATTTTTTCTGCCAGACAGAAATCTGCCAGTTAACTATGTCATTTCATTGTTTTTTGAGGACTAATCAAATAATAAATAGCAACATCAACCACAGGTACATTCTTCTAGAAAATTTAATAGCCCTTAACTGGACCTGTGAAAACAGCTCCACTATAACTTTCAAAGAACATTATGCACTATATCTCATATTTTTTTCAAAGTTTTGGATAGTTTTTCTTAACAGTTCCCTGATTTTGATAAATAATCTGCAAGAATTATTCCTGAACACAAAGTTTGGAATGCTTATTTGTATAATTACAGCAAGATGTGTTGATTAACCTTTTAAGTCCCCTTGAGTGGTAAGTCTGAATGTTTATGTCCCCTCAAAATTCATTTGTTGAAATACTTGCCCTCAAAGAGATAGCATTAGGAAATGGAGGCCTCTGAGAGGTGATTAGTTCATGAGGATGGAGCCCTCATGAATGGGCTTAGTGCACTGACAAAAGAGACCCCAGAAAGACCCCTCCCCCTTTCTGCGTGTGATTGCTTAGAAGCCCACTGTCTATGAAAAAGTGGGCTTCTAAGCAGTGATTCTTCCAGACACTGATTCTTCCAGCAACTTGATGTTGAACTTCCCAGCCTCCAGAATGGTGAGAAACAAATTTTTGTTGTTTATAAGCCACTTAGTCTATGGTATTTCATTATATTAGTCCAAAGGGACTAGGACATTAAACATACAGCTTTGAGCAACTACTGAGCATCTATCATAGAATTAACTCTATTTAAAAATTATCATAAAAAATATCAGTTGGGATTTTTACAAGCTTATATTATCTGATCTTTTATAGCAAGACCAAGAAACCAAGCCCGAGAAAATATCCTCTATGAATTTGGGATATTCTACTTTGTTTGAGATGTGGAAAATCAATCAAGTCTCTGACCTGTCAGGAAGGGCGGCATTCCTTCCTGATGAGGCTAGAAGTGTGTAACAGGTTCCTTGGGCAGTTTACCTGAGAGGCTTCTATGAGCATAGGCTTCACATGCAAATTAATTCTTTAAGTGTGGTCGTGGCATGCCCTGATTAAATGAGACGCATTCTCAATATCACAATCTAGGACTGATCTTGGATTGACACTTTATTTCTCCAATTCCATCTTAGTAAAAGGAAAAAAAAATCACTTAACCTATATAAATGACTAAATACGTTTTCATTAAAAATATAGAAACTCAATAGAAGTATTTTATTCTTAATTATGAGGGTTAAATGAGACTGGTAAATTGAGGGTTAGACCTAAATTGAGAAAAAAAAACTAATTCATATACGAACCAGAAAATAGAACAATAAAAGCAAATCAACAATCTTGCAAACAAATAACTATAATTACATTTTTCTCATTAGTTCATTTAGTCCAATGGGATTAGTTCCTTTACTGAGTCATAGGTCAGCTGTCTGTTGTTAGTGAAGTTTTCTCCTTCTGTACTTTAAAAAAGAGCTAGATGTCTTGACTCTGTCTGCTGGTATAGTCTGACAGTTGTCTGAATAATGTCAGCTTTAAGCTGCAAAGCTTGTAACTGTGAGTCTATTCCTTGAGGCATCGATAGTTAAAAGTACCAATATATTGCCTTCTGTGAGACTGTGAGCATAGCTTTCTTTACTGAAGACAAAAAATGCATTCTTATCAAAAAGACACCTGCACTCAAATGTTTATTGCAGCATGATTCACAATTGTAAAGATGTGGAATCAACCCAAGTGACCATCAATTCATGAGTGGATTAACAAAATGTGGTATATGTTTACCAGGAAGTACTACTCAGCCATAAAAAATGATAAATTAATACCCTTTCTAACAATCTGGATGGAACTAGAGACCATTCTCCTAAGTATCACAAGAATGAAAAAAACAAACACCACATGTACTCACTATTAAATTAGAACTAATCAATCAACACTCACATACACATATGGAAATAAACCTCAAAGGAAATCAAGCAGGTAGGAGGGAGGAGGGGGGGATGGGTAAAATCACACCTAACGGGTACAATGCACACTATCTGGGTGATGGGCACACTTATAACTTTGACTCAAATTATTTGTATCCCCATAATATTCTGAAATTTAAAAAAAAAGAGAGACAGAAACTTGACAGGAAACAAAGTCATGCAATTCACAATTTATATGGTCTTCTTTATGTTTTTGTGGTCGGCAGAATAATGGCCACACAAAGGTGTTCTCATTAAAAAATAATTCACTCTGTAGTCTATAACAGAACTTTCAGGCAAGCATAAGATGAAAGCAGAAAACATCTGTATATGAGAATCAATGGCTCTGGTTAATTTGTTAGAGAAATGAATGATACCTGTTTGGAGAGGAGAAAAGTTGTTTAGTGTAGTACAATAAATAATGCTTACATAAGAAGTTTATCAGCATTGCCTCTGAGAACATATAAGGACAGAAAGAACATTGACAAACCTTGAGGGCCTGCAAATATATTTTATAAACTGTATGATCTCTAAAATATTTATATTATTCACAATTTATTTGTACAAAATCCTTTGGTTTGAAATTTCTTTCCATGAAACACCTTTTACAACAGTGAGAAACAAATCAAGAAATGTGGAGTTTACCAAATGAATCATTTTTTTCATATTTTCCTTTTGAGAAGGTGAAATAAAAAGCTTTTTGCCTCCCCAGAAACCCTCTGAGAAAACCAAACTTTAGTTTTCGCTGTTAAAAGACATGCAATTTTTCCTCACTAAATTTAAGGTCTTATTTGGTGGAAGACAAAATGAAAAAAAGATCAGCAGAGGAGATTTGGTCACTTGATTAAAATAGGATTATGGATGCCTAAGAGCCATTAATCAACGTGACAATATAATATTTTAAATATATGTAGGGGAATGTAACACAATAGTTGGGAACCTCAGCTCCTTCAGATATGAGCAATATTTCTTCATTGTTTAAAACTCAAGGACATGATCAAATCAAAACAAAGCACAGAGAATTATTTAGTTATTCTAGTGAGGCAAGAAAATTCAGTTGTCTGGCCATACCAATTTAATACTCCTTATTAGGAAAAGACTAGAAACCTCAACTGTCATTTTAATGGATAACCAAATTTGGCTCAGCATTAACATACTATGTGTCAGTAAAAACTTCCTAAGCTCATTTAAAAATATAGCATCCATAAAGCCATCAAAACTAAAATGTTGCAAAAACTTGTAACATTTTGTTGCAACTTTCCAGACTCACCTTCTAAAACTTGTCGCATGCACTCAAGTGTTTTCTTTTACTTGACTTTCAAATATTCTGAAACTAATTAACAAGTTAGCTTGAGGACAAAACTATTCTCTTTTTCCTCTTAAAATCAAGAATGTATCTCACACACACAGAGTTGGCTTTCCATGCTATTAGCATTTCTAGTGTAATCTCAAACATCAATATTAATTATAACTTTTAATCAGTGTAACTACTATTACACAGAGAAAACTGGAAGGCAGTGATTGATAACTGACTGTCAATACCAAGCATGTGGCAGACAGCAAAGGCTCATGAGCACATTAATGAACACATACTGAGACCCACATCCTTTAAACTTATTCTTCAAGTGGCTAAATGGAAATGTTCATTAACTCGACCCAAAGTACAGCCACTTTATAACATACTAAAGTAACATGTAAAGGAGTATTTATATATATATACATATACATATATATGCTTGCATGTTTATATTAATATAAAGGTAATCAAATGTAATTGAACTTTTAATATTCTAACTTATTTACTATTTCACCAGGTATCTAAATATTATTTATTAATTACTTGATTACATAATAGCCAAAGTCTTTAAGTAAAGTTATTAGAAATTATTTGAAGATCATACACCTAAAATTGTACTGAATACAGTTGTTATTCATTCTTAAAATGCTATTTAGTGTATTTATAGTTTTAGAATTCTAGATGTTTTTAGTCCCCTGAGAATTATTAAGTTCATGTAATTTGATTTATGTTATCTTGCTTATTCTCTATAAACTACTAATAATTAAATAAAGCTCCTTCAATTGAAAAGAGTTTGTAATCGAATCTATTGATATACTGTGAAGGGAAGAAAGCATTTCAAGCTCACAACAAGAGGTAAAGGTATTTCCCAGTTACAAACACACACAGACATAGGGAGAGCTTACAGGTACATTTCCACACCCTCAGTCACAAGTTAGGAATAAACACAGAACAAAAAATGAGCTGCTGTAGAACTCAGAGGGATGCTCTTCTTTCTAGTGGGCAGGAAATATTTTCTTCATTGAGTTAAGCTAACAAATAGAAAAGCACACAAACACAACAGAGAACTAAATAACCAGATTTCTTCTACCTCTCAGCCGACAAAAAAAAAAAAAGATCTTCATCATCTCCATAGAGATCACCAAATATTCAGATCATAAAACTAGATCCTACTCACTTTTGCCACTGAATAGATAACTTACTGGCCATGTATAAACCAAAATCAGAAACAAATTTGATCAAGAATCTGAAACAAAACCAACACGAGAGAGAGAGAGCGAGAGAGAGAGAGAACCATTAGCACTTATGAATAACTGTAAGGATCCCAAAATATTGATAAGCCATTAATAAGGAAATCATTAAGATGGTAAAGCTGATTCCTAAGGCACTTGAGAAGTTGAGCATTTATAGGTACAGAAGAAGGGGAAGGAGGAGCAGGAGTTAAGAGTAGAAGAAGATTGATGTAAAAATAAGATTGTTAATTAGATAACAATCTTGGTCAATATTGCATATGGTAATAAAACCACAGTCTTTGGGCTAGTCTTATCTACCAGACAGAAATCTACAAGTTAATACACAACATCACAGTGTCTGAGTTACAATTACATAATGAGTAGGAAAGTCAAAAACAGATAAATTCTTCTAGGATTTGGAAAGTT
This sequence comes from Lepilemur ruficaudatus, assembly GCA_963574885.1. Classification (NCBI taxonomy): domain Eukaryota; kingdom Metazoa; phylum Chordata; class Mammalia; order Primates; family Lepilemuridae; genus Lepilemur; species Lepilemur ruficaudatus. The sequence goes on along the minus strand of CAUYRT010064962.1, from coordinate 57,816 downwards.
AAATGATCCTTATTATAAAAGGCAAATAATTACATTAAAAGGGCATGCTGTAGTCTGTTGTGTTTTCTTTTCTATTTGCAGGTTTGTGTACTATTCCTCAATTGCCTGAATTTCAATTGTCAAAGATATCCCTGTTTGCCGTGCAGTTTTTTTTCTATGTCTATACCTACGTTTGGGAAGTTTATATGGGATCATATAGTATTCAGCTTATTAGCTTCACGTTTTTCACAGTGTGGTGTAGCTGCCTATTTCATTTTAGATCTCCTAATTGATTAAAATGGCCAAGAGATTTTACATTTGTTCATTTTTAGCCTAATATATGCTTTCATTCATTATCTTAAATTACTACATCAAATATACATGGTAAAATTTAAATTAATATTTTAATCTTATATTAAAGAGACAAACTTTAGAATGCAAATATTTTTATATTTTTATTAGTAGCAAAGTGGTTTGGAGGTGTTTTTCTGAATTTATTTTGTGCCATTTGTAGTGTAGACATCTGTCTCAGTGGTCAATAAGTAAATGGTGTTAATACATGAAGCTCTGAACCATATTCACTCATTTATTATTTTTTTATAAAAATAACAAGTATTTGTGTTCCACTGTTTTCCCTGTAATCACGTATATTCACTTACTTTTCCTTTAGATTTCTTCCTCAAGCAAAAAAGAGAAGCTATGTCTAGTAACATTGAATTATCTCTACAAAGATTCTGTACCTTCTAGCTAGTTACCCTCTGGGAAACCCTAAAGGCTACCAGTAATGTCAGGATGACTCGAATTTCTTGAGATGAATAAGAAAGTTTTGAATGTCAAAAAAAAAAAAAGATGTGGGATACAGGAGTGGAAGGAGAATGGAAAGAGAAAATAGGGAAAAGGAAAAAAAATACCAGATTGTAAAAATCTCATGAAGTAGCAAAATCCTATATCTACTACTATCCCTATACTATTAATTTATAATAGGCTTATTGCACAGTTCTCCTGTTTAGTGATTTCTACAAATCATTTCGATATTTAGTAAAAATTCATATTGAAAGTAATTATGTTTTATTCTGCCCTTTTAACCTGCAAAGGAAAACATTTTTACAAGTAAAACCATAATGATACTTTCAAATAAATTGCCATGGTTATTTTAAATTTGTATTTATAAAAGCTTACTTCCTAATATTCTTAAAATTTGGAGGCTACTAAATCACTGAGATTTTTATAGTCTCTTCCTCTAAAATATACACACATTTTTTTTTCATGTTATGGACTTTAACAGAACAGAACAGTTCTTTCCATTCAAATGCATAATATTCTTTTCCCCGGATGTCTTTATACCCACTAAATTGCTGGGTTAGGCTGATCTCAAAATCACCAATCTCATCTAAAATGTATGTCCCGATGCTAAATTGGATTTTCTATGCCAGACATGTTCCATTATGATGAAATCTATGATCTACCTCATTGGTTTGATTTCCATTTGGGCCTCCAAATCTGTCAAATATATCTGTATATGTTCTAATGTCAACTATAAACTTGGTTAAAAATAATTTTCCCCAGTGTACCCCCGAGAAGTCTGCATGTAAATTAGTGCTCACTATTCAATACTTTTAAGTTCACCTGTCAGATTATTCTCTTTCAGCTCTCATCTAAAATGGGCACATTGCTACAGGTACATATAATAATATAATTCAAGGTTATTTGAATTTTAATATTATTAACTCACATGATATATTCTGGGATATTACTATTTACTATTTTAGAAGTAAAAATAGAAATGTATAATTGAATCCAGAAACAAATTAACTGAACAATTTATCACTGAAACATGCATTAAAGAAATGGTTTATTGTGCTGCCATAAACATTCGGGTGCAGATGTCTTTATGAAAGGACTCTTGACACAAAATGGCTCTTACATGTAGAAATGGCATTTTATTAACTTTTAATGTTTGCTTAGTGTATAAATTCTTTTTTTTTTTTGAGACAGAGTCTCCCTCTGTCGCCCGGGGCTAGAGTGCTGTGGCATCAGCCTAGCTCACAGAAACCTCAAACTCCTGGGCTCAAGCAAGCCTACTGCCTTAGCCTCCCAAGTAGCTGGGACTACAGGCATGCGCCACCATTCCCCGCTAATTTTTTCTATATATATTTTTAGTTGTCCAGCTAATTTATTTCTATTTTTAGTAGAGACGGGTCTCGCTCTTGCTCAGGCTGGTCTCGAACTCCTGAGCTCAAACAATCCACTCGCCTCGGCCTCCCAGAGTGCTAGGATTATAGGCGTGAGCCACCGCACCTGGCCAGTGTCTAAATTCTTGATATGAATTTATCAATGATTTTTAAGCAATAAATAATAGTAATATTCTTCTAACTATTCACATACTAATGGATCATGATAAATAATAAGTTATGGATTTAACAAAATAAATGTTTCTAAATACTTAGTGGCTGCAAACTTATATTTGTTTCATAAAACTCTTTTGATGACTTGATTAAAAACACAAAACTCCAGAAGTTTTCAAAAATGCTTAAACATGCTAGGATGTGGACAGGAGACACGCAAAGTATTCCATTGATTAACAAATTATCACACTTAAAAGAAAACTTATTATCATAATGCAAATAGCATGAATTTGAAATGTAGTATCTCATGTCTCTATTCTCATTCTCGTGTTTATATATACTCTTATTTCTAACCTTATTTCTATTTTTGTTATAATTCTTATTTCTATTCTTATTTTTACCTTAATTTTGGTTCCTTCCCAGAGTTACTTTTCTAGGCTTACAGTAAATTAACAACATACAGTACTCTATTTTCTTCTTTTTTTTTAAATTTCAAAATATAAAGGGGGGATACAAATGTTTTTGTTACATGGCTTGAGTCAGGTCTATAAATGTGCCCATAACCTCAATGGTGTTCATTGTACCTGTTGAGTGGGGTTTTGCCCCTCCTCTCCTCCCCTGCTTGATTTCCAATGACTTTTACTTCCCTCTGTGCACTTGTGTATCCATCGGTTAGTTCCAATTTATTAGAGAGTACATGTGGTACTTGTTTTTCCATTCTTAAGATACTTCATTTAGTAGAATGGTATCCAATTCCTTCCAAATTGCTACAAAAGGCATTAATTCATCTTTTTTATGGCAAGTAGTACTCCATGGTGTTCATATACCGCATTTCGTTAATCCACTCTTGAACTGATGGGCACTTGGGTTGATTTCAGACCCTTGCAATTGTGAATTGTGCTGCAATAAACATTTGAGTGCAGATACTGTTTTGATAAAATCACTTCTTTTCCCTTGGGTAGGTAGATACCTAGTAATGAGATTGCTGCTGGATTGAATGGTAGGTCTACTTTTATTTCTTTGAGGAATCTCCATACTGTTTTCTATAGAGGTTGTACTAATTTGCAGTCCCACCAACAGTGAATAAGTGTTCCTTTCTCTCTGCATCCATGCCAGCATCTGTTGTTTTTGGACTTTTTAATAAGAACCATTCTAACAGGAGTAAGGTGATATCTCATTGTGGTTTTAATTTGCATTTCCCTGATGATTAGTGATGTTGAGCATTTTTTCATATGTTTGTTGGCCATTTGTCTACCTTCTTTTGAAAGACATCTGTTTGTGTCTTTTGCCTACTTTTTAATGGTTTTTTTTTTCTGCTGATTTGTTTGAGTTCTTTGTAGATTCTGGATATTAGCCCTTTATCAGATGTGTAGTTTGAGAATATTTTTTTCCATTCTGTAGGTTGTTTATTTGCTGTGTTGATTATTTCGTTAGCTGTGCAGAAGCCTTTTAATTTAATCAAGTCCCATTTCTTTATTTTTGTTGTTGCCTTAATTGCCATTGGGGTCTTCATAAATTCTTTGCTTAGACTGATATCTGGAAGAGCTTTCCCCATGCTTTCTTCTAGAATTCTTGTGGTTTTATACCTTTCATTTAAGTCTTTTATTCATCTTGAATTAATTTTTGTGACTGGCCAGAGATAGGGGTCTTGTTTCATTCATTCTTCTGCATGTGGCTATTCAATTTTCCCAGTACCATTCATTGAATAGGACTTCTTTTCCCCGGTGTATGTTGTCTGCTTTGTCAAAGATCAGTTGGCTGTAGGTACATGGTTTTATATCCAGGTTCTCTACTCCACAGTACTCTATTTCATCCTAGGCTTGTGTTAATCTTATCAGACTCAACTGAAAAACAATACTCTCCCAGATGAGCCAAGATGGAGAGTCTGGGCTGCAGACTGATTGGATTATACCTGAGTACTGGGAAAAGGTACAGCTGTTGCTTTTGAATCATTGACAGAACTGGAAACCTATATTTCTGGTTTAAAATTATGAGTTCAAATTGATTCTTCCAGAGTCACAATTTGTATTTCTGTCCTCTACTTTTCTTTAAGTATAGATTTTCATTTTTCACTAAGACTTTCTGTCATATTAAAAATTTATTCACAGTTTAATGTACATTAAAATATATCTAGTTCTTGTTCCATAGGGTAATAAATCCAGTCATTCTCCAAAATCTTCTGCCATCTTCATGAAGCCCTAAGTTCTACTGTGATAGAGGGATTCTCTCACCCTGCTGGATGGGCTTTCCTCACTTTTAGAGGGGAGCCTGAGTTGAGCAGTTTCCCTTAGCTGTCTTTACAAGACTTATTTCTGTCTAAGTGTGAGGCACATTGTCCTTGCACTTGGAGCTCCAGTGACTTTCTGCAGACAGGTACTCATATTAAAATGGGCAGGTTTCTGCTTACAAGACTGAAAACTATCACCTCATTTCCTGGATGTAGCTCAATCAGCATTCCCTGTTTTTGTAAGAACTTTGGAATCCCTCCATAGGAAAGTAACCATGGAAATGAAAAGTGCAAACGGCTAGTTATTAGTTTTTATTGCCCTATGGAATGTCTCACTAGAATGTTTTGAGAAGGAGACCAAAGAGGAGTCAGAGCATTTGTCTCTTCATAAAATCTGTGAGGAACACTCCTCTACCTTTGGGAGTGACTGCAGAGTCTGAGACTCCTTGAAAAGATATTCAGCCAGGCCATATGCACGATTCCTGCAACTAGTTGCTGCTAACAACTTCTTACACCAAGAGATCCAGTTTTCTGTCTCCAGAGTTTCAAAATGCTACATTCCCTCCAATTCTGACAATCAGTCCACAACTTGCTCTAAATGTTTTCGTTTTATGTCTGGAAGTTAATAGAAGCACGGTTTGTTACATGCAAAACACATTTGGACTAATAAAAAAATGGATAAGACCACCTGGTGGGCTTTCCCTTAATCTAGACCTTGGGCTCATTTCTGCCCCATTTATTCAAGGCTGGGGCTGAATTCTACTTGCCAAGTATAACAAGTGCAATCATTTCTATTTTTTCCCTCCCTCGGCCTGCATATTTTCTGATTTCAGTCCAGGTGAATACAAATTTAAGCAAATGCAAAACCAGAGTGTGTAACTTTAAGAAAGCGTCAAATTCATTCAGCTCTGCCATTAGGTGGCAGCAGTACAACATGAAAAGCATTCAGGCACTAATGGAGTGAAAATGACGATGATGATGTGATGATGGTGATGATAGTGATGATGGTGAGTGAGGCATATACTCTTGGATTTATACATCGTCTTTATTGTAATGTAATTTTATTGCTGTTTTCTCATTGATGTTCACAATATACACAGAAGGCAGAGAAGGGAAACTCTTTTTTCTGTATTTTGGGGTGAGATTAATTAAACTCAAAGTTGTTGTGGGACATGTCCATTTAGCTTAGGGAGTGATTGTCAGAACTAGTCCTTGAATTTAGGTCTTGGGATCCAACTCCAGCGTTCTATTCACTCCTTTCTACAAGGTATTAATCCTGTTGTATGAACTTAAATTTACCAAAAAATTACATTTCATCCATTAGATGAACAAAGTAAGGGAAGGCATGAATGTATAGGGTTAAAATAAAGATCTGCTATGCCAAATAAAAAAAAGGAGGAGAAAAATGTTGTCTTAGGATAACAACATCTGTGAGCTTTTGGGGGCCAAATCTCCTAGTTTAGTGAACACCAGGCATTTGTAGTTTTGAGTATGTTTTTTCCATGTCATTTATGACATGAAAGAACTCCTGCATGACCCCCAGGCCACCTGAAATAATATTTGATGGTCTATTGCAAGGCCTGGGGGACTGTAGGAATTAACAATGCTTATATTGGTCAATGGATTCACACAATGGAAGGGAAGAAGCAATGCATATAAGGGGGCAATGATACCACCCTAAGGATAAGAACCACACTTCTCCCAGATTTATTTTGCAATCAGCAATCATCAAAAGCACAGCAGGGCCCTGAGCATAGGAGGTCTGTGGGTGGGATGAACTCTGAACTACACTTGGGTATCAGTTGCCTGAACTTGAGGGAATTGGTAATAGAAAAAGTTATCTTTAGTTTCTGTTTTCATTCCTCACTTTGCTTTTGAAGCAAAAATGAGAGTCTTCAGTCAAACCAATAATTTTTCTCCCTCTCTTGAGTAAAAATCCAGTTCAAGATCTGTGTCACAAGCTTATAAAGGTAACCACACTGTGGCTAGAAGCAGAAACTTTCCCAAGTTTACTGAGAGGTGCTCAAGCTTGCAGACAAGTGGAAATGAAGCAATTAAACTACAAAGGCTGAAGCACCATAGTTGGGTTAGGGATTGGGCAACACTTGAAAAGGGCAGAGAAGTCATGTTTCTCTCTAGCGAGGGAGATGTTCGCTATGTAGATTTTTCACATATTCTTACCTGTTTTTATAGTGACTCTGTGCAAAGTCTGGATTTTGAACAATTGCATACAGTAATTGTATTTTCTGCAAAAGGTTTATGAACTCAGAAGGCTCCTACTCAAAGAGGAGTACAGAAGATCAGAGAACAGTGGGGAACCTGGAAAGCAGAAAAGGGTTTGCATCAGAACCAGGACAGAGGCATTTTCTTGGATTTGGAAGTAAATAAATGTCTTATCACAGAACATGTGGGGAATGACGGTTGGGGTCAAAAGACAGATGCTCATAGTGTGGTTTTATTGCTGTTTTTGAAAAAAATTCTTAAAATTTGTGGAAAAATATTTCACAACTAAACATAAATTATTCTGGGGTTTTATTGTTTTATATCACCTATGCTTCTACCTCTTTCCTTTAGTAGGAAGCACTGAGCCTGGAGGAAGGAGGGTAGTATTTGGTAGTGCTAGGCATTTTGCATGTATTATTTTATTTGCTTGTGTTGTTCAGTGAATATTAATTGAGAACCTACGGTGCGCGTGGAACTGTGCTATTGGTACCAACAAGGCTCTTGATATAAAGTTCACCGTCCGTGCATTTATGGATCTAATACGGGAAATGGACATTGATTAAATCAACATGCATGCATATATACATATGCGTGTATATAACTATATAGTGGCAAGGGAAGTTTTGTGGCTTATGCAGCTGGATGCAAGGCAAGAGAATGAGGTTGGGTGCTGGGCAGCAACATGAAGATTGTGAGTATGGCATATGGCACACTGAGAATGAGGTGCCTTTGAGACAGTTAGGTACAAAGATAAATAGGTCTGAGCTTATGGCGAAAGTCTGGACCAGAACTGTAACTTTTGAATTTCATTAGCATATATATGGTGTTTAAAGTCATGAAAAAGGACAAAATCATTTTGGAAACTTCAAATTATACTATTAATAGAAGGATATAGTAACCAAAACAGCATGGTACTGATATAAAAGTAGAGACATAGATCAATGGAACAGAATAGAGAACCCAGATATAAAAACATCAACTTACAACTGATTAATCTTCAACAAAGCAGACAACAACATACACTGGGGAAATGAAGCCCTATGCAATAACTGGTGCTGGGAAAACTGGATAGCCACATGCAGAAGAATGAAACAGGACACCTGTCTCTTGCCATATACAAAAATTAATTCCAGGTTGATAAAATACTTAAATGTAAGGCATGAAAACATGAAAATTCTAGAATAAAATGTAGGAAAACCTCTGCTAGACATCAGCCTAGGCAAAGAATTTGTGACTAAGACCCCAAAGGCAAACACAGAAACAACAAAAATAAATAAATGGGACTTGATTAAATTAAAAAGCTCTGCACAGCTAAGAAGATAATCAACAGAATAAATAAACAACCTATAGAAGGGGAGAACATATTCACAAACTATACATCTGTTAAAGGGTTAATATCCATAATCTACAAAGAGCTCAAATAAATTAGAGGAAAAAAACCAAAGAACCCAATTAAAAGTGGGCAAAAGACATGAACAGAAGTTTCTCAAAAGAAGACAGACAAATCGCTAAAAAACATATGAAGTAATGTTCACCATCAATAATCATCAAGGAAATGCAAATTAAAATGCATTTTATGAGGCATTACCTTACCCCCTGTCAGAATGGCAATTATTAAAAAGTCAAAAAACAATAGATGCTCACATGGATGCAGAAAGAAAGGAATGCTTATACACTGTTGGTGGGACTGCAAATTAGTACAACCTCTGTGGAAAACAGTTTGGAGATTCCTCAAAGAAAAAAATGTAGACTAACCATTTGACCCAGAAATCCCACTACTGGCTATCTACCCAAAGGAAAAGAAGTCATTTTATAAAAAGACACCAGCACTCAAATGTTTATTGCAGCACAGCTCATAATTGCAAAGATCTGGAATCAACCCAAGTGTCCATCAATTCAAGAGGGGATTAACAAAACGTGGTATGTATATATACAAAATGTGGTGTTATATATACACTGTGGAGTACTACTCAGCCATAAAAAAAGAATGAAATAAAGTCTTTTACAACAATGTGGATGGAACCGGAGACCATTATCCTAACAAAGTATCTCAGGGATGGAAAAACAAACACTACATGTAATCTCTAATAATTGGGAGCTAATTGATGGGCACGCAAGGGCAAAAAAAGATATAAGGGTCATTGGAAATCAAGATGGGGAAGGGGAAAGGAGGGGAGTGGTAAAAACCTACCTATCAGGTACAGTGAACACTATTTGGGTGATAGGTACACTAAAAGCCCAGACTTAAGCGTTATAAAAAGTATCCATGTAACAAAAGCAGTTGGACCCCCTTAATATTTTGAAATAAAAAAATCATTTTGATAGCGAGTAGACACAGAGGAGGCCCATTTTAGAATGCAACCTTGTTGAAGCTGGTGGGAAATCAAATAAAATGAGAGCTAACATCCATTCAACTTAACAACTAGGAGGTGAGTGGCCTCTTTAGAAGGTATTCTGTCTATGGAGCAAGGTGAGTGGTGGCTTTTTTGAAGACTGATGTTGAGTCCCTGGAAGATGAAGAAGGGGAAGTGGCAAGTGTCAACTTAGGAGAACTTTTGCTGTGAATAGGAGTAGAGAGGTTTCATTTATTCTTTGTAAAAAGGATGTTGGGAGGATGTTACTATTATTGTTTTATAGATGAGGAAACTGAGAGTTAATGATTCATGATGGATGACTATTTTAGTTGCCCATGAAAAAAACTCCAACTCAAAATAGCTTAGGTAAAAGAGAGAGTTCATAGCCTATGCTCATTGCTTTCTTGGAATCACATTCCATATTTCTATAAAAAAAAAAGAGAGAAAGAAAGAAGAAAAGAAAAGCCACCCTAAGTGCCTCAGTGGAGTGATTTCATCTTGAAGGCTTTGATCCTTCTCCCTCTTGCAGCTTTAGACACTGACCGAGTAGATGGTTGATTGGTTGGTTACTCCTGTGTGTGTACATAGGCAATGCCCACTTACAAGTCTTGCTTTCCTGGTCATTTTCAGTTTTATCTTTTTTAAAAAATTATTCATCCCATCGTTTTGAGTTAGAGAAGAGAGATCTCTGCCCATTATCCTTGAAATTCTTCTTTAAAGACATATGTCTGGGAAAATCCAACCCAATAAAAGAATGACAAATCTTTCACACTCACTGCCTGGTTCTCATTATATCTTTCCTTACCAGACAGAACCTGAGTCAGGAATGCTTTTGTGTGGCTGATTTATCAATATCAGACGCAAACTCCACATAATCTTGCCCATTGTCCTTTGTGGGATACTTTGTACCTGTAAGACTACCTGTCCTGGTGGTGTCATTTTGTAATATGGATCTCATAAGGGAAGAGTAAGGGATTTTATTCCTTAGTGGCAGGTTGCTGATCTCAATGCCCTGTTGCATTTGGTGTCAGTGATTCAAACCAGATAGCTCTTGCCTAATCTTGGTTCTTTCTCTCTGGCATTTACTGAAGCATTAAACGTAAACTTGTCTATAATGGAAGAACTGCATTGGTGCGGTTTGCATCCTGTGCAACAGAAAATAGATGATGGGATTTTTGACTGCTGTGATTTCCATTGACTTTGGGACTTCTAAACTTCTAGAAGAGTGTCCTGAGGTTAGAGATGTATAATAGAGTTGAATGTAACATTAGTTTGCATAACGTTCTTCACAGAAGCTGTGTTGCAACTGTAAGCAAAGAGTCCAAATGGAGAATGCATTATAGAAGGCAGCTTGATTGGGACATCTCTAAAGGGTGGAAGCTGCAGAGAGCATTTGAGGGCCCTGAGCCAAGGAAAAAGATGTGTTTGCTGAGACTCTTTTTTTCCCACTGGGAAGATGAATTACTGACAGCTAGCAGCCCCTGCATGAACCTAGAGAGAGAGGGGAGTTCTCATGGCTGGGTGGGGCTCAGGTGGCAAATAGAGTGCAGGAGAAGAGACTCTGACCTTGAGCTCAAGGACATCTTGGCTTGGGGCTTAGATCTTTCCAACTTCTCTGCTGCAGAGAGATCCAGATATGCATGCCAGGCTATGGCAGCCTTGAACAAGAACCCCACTTCTTTATACCACCTTTGTGCCAGGCATTGAACTGAGCATTTTACTTACATTATCTCATTTAATCCTCAGAACAAATGCATGGGGTAGATATTTGGTCTGTTTTTACAGGTGAGAAAGCTGAAGGTCTGTGAGATTCGCTCATTTGACAAATAATAAGAATTATAACAGGTGACATTTATTGGGTACATGTTATGTGCCAGATACTGTTTGAAGTGTTTACATGTATCATTTCATTTCAATCTTCATAACAACCCTATGAAGCAGTTAGCTTTTGTGTAACTAGTTTACAGATAAGGAAGCCAAGCAGAAAGTTTAAGTAACTCACCTTGGGTCTCATAGTTAGAAGATGTCAGAGCCAGGGTTCAAATCCAAAGAGTTTGATTCTAATTCTGAGACCTTCACTGTGACGTAACTCAAGTGACGGCCATGCTCCCAGAACCATGCTGGGCCTTAGGGACAGAGCATAAACAAGGCAGACAGGATTCCTATCTTCTCAGTGCTAGAGAGGTTAAATGAGTTGTCTAGCGTCGCACAACTACCCTGGATTGGAGATTTGGACTCAGGTCTCTCAAAAAAGCCACATGTTACAGGGCACCTACCCACCTCTTGCCAGTAGTCTCCCAATTCTGACCAGGGTGCTGCTCCTAGTCTATGCTCTGCCATTTATACCGCATCTTCATCTGCCCTCTGCTTCTCCATCCAACTTTATTCCATTTTTCCCTTCCCCAATGCCATAAATCTAAAGCTCCTAGAAAGCTGTGTAGGGCTTCTCAGAGGAAGGAAATGGAAACAGTCATAGCAGTTTTTTTTTCCTCCGTAGCCTGAAGAACTTTGGATTATCCAAACTTCCCTCACTGAGTCCAGCTCTGACATTATGACATTGGGTGTGTAACCTCAGCCTGAATGAAGTAGCCCACTACGCTCAAGATTAGGTCCTCTCAACAGTAACCTCCTAAAAGTTAGCTCTACTCCCACTCGTCTGGTACTCACATTCAGTCAATCACTTTCCAAACGGGCATTTGTTAAGTTCTTCCTACGTACCAACCAAACACTGAAATATAATGACGAGTAAGCCATTGATGGGGGCCACAAGGAACTCACTTTCTAGTGAGGTAGAAACCCTTGATTAATGCCACACAAGGGAGACAGAGAGAGAAATGAGGAGCTGTGAGATGGTAAAAATAGCTATATTTTTATTGAGGGACTGTGGAAGCCTTAGAAGTGCACTGCTCAGCATACCCCTTCAAAAGGGACTCCCGGGTAAGAAGCATAGTTAGCTGACAGTCTCCAATGCAGTGGCTCCAGCTTTGAGGTCCACTGCATTGTCCACCTTGAGGCCACATTCTCCCTGGTTTGCTTCCAGCCAGCAACTGAGGACAGTAGGGGAGTTGGAGGTGGGATGTTTCTGCCCAAAACAGAATAATGGGCAATCATCACTTTGGGTTCCGCATTGCCTGGCCTAGACCTTCACAGAGCTGCACCATAGTCTGAGCCTCCCACAGCCCAATCTTGCCTCCCCCTTACCTTCTGTGTGTGTTGGGCCAGCGTCATGGTCTGCAGGCTCTCCCTGCTTACTCCTGCTCCTTCTCTTCTGTGACTACTGCAGGGGTCTCCTCCAATGTTATCTCTTGTGCTTCTAACTCTGCCTTGGTGCCTGCTTCTTGGAGAAGTTGAACTGACCTGGGAGCATTAGTCAGGAAAGGCCTGACTATGTGGCAGTAACAAATTAATCTCAAAATCTCAGTAGCTTCATACAAAAAGGTTGATTTCTCCCATGCTCCATATTTGATGTAGGTGGGTGGGGAGGCTCTGCTCCTCATAGGTACCCACGCTGACAGGAGCCCAGGCCTGTACTTGAATTCAAGGCTTGCTGTGAAGAGATATGGAGGAAGAGAGAACTTTTATAGCAGGGTCTGAAAGTGGGTTAAATTACCTCTGCCATGTCCAGAACTCAGTGCCATGGTCCCAACTTGCAGTAGCCTATGAAGTGCCATCTTCTGTGTGCCCAGGATGAGGCAATATGGTAGGGAACAAGCATTGTATTTGCCTCGAGTGGCCACCCCGTGCTAAACTCTGTGTATTCACTGAGTGCTAACTCATTCTTGTTTTATGAATGGAGCACCTGAAGCATAGAGAGGCCGAGTATTTCTCCCAAGGTCACTAGATTTAGCAAGAGGTAGAGCTAGAATTTGGAGTCAGTATGTCTGACTACAAATCATGCTTTTAACCACTCTACTATGGGTACAAAAGAAATGACTAAATGCCAGCGGGTTGTTGGTGGCTGACAGGTCTCTAAATCTTGACTATACACACCCCAATCTCTCTAGAGTATTTTGAAGCTTCTGTAAAATGTCTGAGACACAGGAAATAGGACTGAGATTTATGCCAACTCCATTATACCAAGTGTCTTCCTTTACTGCTGTGGGTTCATTTCTGAACAGGAAAGATAGCTTTTGAGTGGCTCTTTTCCCCACATCTCTCAACATTATGGGGGCAGGATGAGAATTTCTGTTTGGCTTTCACTTCTTTAAGTAAAACAGCCCAAGTGATAAAAAAAAAAAAAAGAAACAAAACAAACAAACAAAAACCCCCTAGTCGAACAAGTTCGGGAAATTTTTTTTTAGTCTCTTTTGACTGTATTTAATAATTCTGAAGAGTGCTACAAAATAATGTGGCTGTTGAAAGAAATGCTTTTTGCCCAATTTCTTTCTAGCCATGGTTTTGAGAAAAGAAAACTATAAATAGCTGACAATAAAAGAAAATTGCTGCTGTGATCTGTGAAGAAAGAAAGGGAAATACAAAAGACCACCCTGAGAGGTTTTCAGATAAAAATTACGTTCCCCTCCCAGGGCCTAAGATTGCTACTTCTTGGAAGACAGAAAGGGTGAGGATGTGATGGATGTCTCCCTTCTCTTGTTTGTTTTTAAAGATGTTTTGACTTAGTTGCTTTTATTCTATAGGACTCAGAGCTCTTTACATCTACTAAACATTTTAAATGAACTGAATTTTCTCTAAACGTAGGTAATTTACAAATAGAGGTTTATTATTCATAAGGCAGCCTTCCAGTTCTTTTAGTTCTCTGTCTAAATTTGTATCTCTCTCCTTCCTTCTTCTGTCCTTACTTGCCTCTGGAACAGAAATGCCGGTGGGGAGAGTTAAAAACTAAGGTGCAAAGAAAAATCGGCCCTGGTTTGCCTGTTAAACACATACTGTCCTTTTGTTCATTTCTCATCAATAAACCATTTTCAGTTTCCTACCAAAAACGTTTGTTTGTCATTGACTAAACTTCACAATTTTATTACCCAGAATTAACTATAATTTTTATGAACATGGAAGGTGGAAAGAGACAATTTCTCTGCAAGTTGTTCTATTTTCCTATAACCAAAGGGCTTCCGGAAGCCGAAATCATCTCCCTTCCATTTGAAATGCAGTTCCTATCAACTGGAAGTAATTGGGCCACAGTTCAGATGTGCAGCCACTGTTTTGAATATCACACAGAGCTCTTTTTACTATATGTTTTCTGTTTGATATAGAAGTTGGTTTCCAGAGGTTGTCTTAAAATAGAAAGTCTGGGAAACTGTGATCTCCAGATTCAATGAAGACAAACTGCCTTTAGTTTTTATGCACCAGTTGTTATGCATGCACACTTATACTTTCCTCTTGAATTACCTCTACCTTCTGTGCTGGGGACCTTCCCTGCCCCTATGGACGGAGTACAGGGACTGATCTTAGATTTGAAAGAATTAATGGGCTTCTGTGGAATTGTCTCAGGGTGGCAGGTAGGAGTCAGAAAAGGAGAAGAAGTATATCTCCAAGATCAAAGTCATCCTGACAATTTGACATGGAGAAAGAAAAAAAAAAAAAGGAAGTTGAAAATGAGAAAGAATAAAGTCAGAGAGGAAACTTGCCCAGGGGTATTTTAGATATAGATCTTGTGATATTAACATTTTTTTTATTTTTTAAAAAATGAAATAAATTGCTTCCCAGTGACCCTGAAGGTCCTTAGTACTAGCTGTGGCTTCATACTGCTGAGAGGGAATGACAGTGAGGAGAAATGATATAGGTGAAGACTCAGGAGTGAAATTAGACATGTGCACGGCTTAGTAAGCCTGGACATTTGCAGCAAGTTCAGAATGAGTCAAACTGAGCTGACTTTAGGATTTAGTTTAGCTGTCATCTCTGGGTCCAATTAGAAGGCACACTGGATGAGGAGGCAGAAGACAGAGATGTAACTTTAATTCTGTCCTTAGTTGTTTAATTTGTTGTGTAGCTTTGCTTATTTGTGCATCATTGTTTCTATCCATAAAACCAAAGATTTAGGCTAAATGACCTGTAATCCCTGAGGGTCTAGTTATGATTAAAGTGGATATAGCTATGATTAGACTTTTTATTATTTGTTTTTGTCAAAAGCCCAATCAATAAACACATATGTCATGTACTTTCTCTGTGCTAGGCACTGTGTGTGTGGGGGGGGGAGTGGGTAATAAGGAGATAAAAACCCTAGTTCTTGTTTTCCATCAACCCCATGTGAGACAGAACTGTGCTTTTTGAAACTACTGTCCCCAGAGTCTAGCACAGTGCCTGACAAGCAGAAGTCCCTCCAGAGATGTCTGTTGGCTGATGAAGGGATATTATTTTGTATCTAGTTAGGGACGCAAGGCATTCAGAAAAGATGTCCAATGATGCAGGACTTACAAAATTGGTACCTAATCAGTAGGCACAGTGGAGCTGTTACAGAACTGCTGAGAAGGTGGCTTTCTCTGGGCAGAAAGGCACAAAAATTTCTACAGAGAAGGGAAGGTTTACCTTAAATGGCTAAAAACCAGGCATCAAATTCCTTTTGGATCCTGGAGGTAGAAATCAGTTTCAAAGCTTAGACAAAAAAACAGCACAATTCTTGTTCCACTGTTAGGTATCGTGATTCAGGCTTTGCAGGCTCAGTTTGTTATACAGAATGGATCTCAGTGAGACTTAGAAAATGGAAGTCTGAGGACCACTGGGGGAAAGCAGCAAATGTTTTCCTTATTGGGGTATGGGCAGGTTTATTTTTGGGGGCAGTTATGTGAGAGTGATGGACATACTTAGGTCTAGGAATTTATCCAGTACGTATTGAGTTTGGGCCATCTTCCCACATCCCTTTTCTCCCTCTCCCCTCCCCTTTTCTTTGGGCTTGGACACCCTATAGGCCAAGTACTGTGCCAGGTGCTGGAGACAGAGAAATGAGAAAAAGATATGGTATCTCCTCTTGAGGAGACTTAGGTCAGTGGAAGAGGGAGACATGAAATCAGAAAAGTTACAATGCTCTGGTTGCTGTGATAGATGTGAATAAACAACTGCTGTGAAAGCTGGGAGCTAGCTCCAAGGCGCTCAGGGACTCAGCAAACAGGGACAGATGTCTGGGTGCCAAACTAGTGCTCAGTGTGGCAGAGGAGTGCAAAGATGCGTGAGAAGGGGTTAGGCTTCCTCACCTGGAATCTGACGAGGTACACTGCTTTGAGATGCCTCTGCTGGGGACTGGAAGGGAAGCACACCAGTATGTTATCTGCATGGAAGAGAAGAGTCCATACATTTTCTTTGTAAAGGTACCTGCATTCGTTTTCTGTTTTGCTGTTGTCACAAATTACCACAGACCTAGTGGTTTAAAACAACGCAAATGTATTATTTATAGTTCTGAAAGTCTGAAGTCCCCAAATCAAAATATTGAAAAGGCTGTACTCTTTCTGGAGGTTCGAGGGAGAATCCATTTCCTTGTGTTTTCTGGTTGTGGAGGCTGCCTGTTTTTCTTGACTCACGGCTCCCTTTTCTGTCTTCAAAGTCAGCAGTGTAGCATCTTCCAATCTCTCACTCTCTTTTACCCTCTTACCTCCCTCTGTAAAGGACCCTTGTGACTATATTGGGTCAACCCTGATAATATAGGATAACCTCCCATTTCAGAATTCTTAATTTAATCACACCCACAAAGTTACTTTAGCCACATAAAGTGTCATATTCATGGGTTCTGGGAATTAAGGCATGGCCATCTTTGGGGGGCTATTATTTAACTATCACAGTACCCTAGTGTTCTCCTGAGAGTTGGCCTCTCTGCTTCCTCTCTTTTCTCCCAGATCTCTCCACTACTCTGTATGGTTTGGACCCCTCCATAGAAAATGTGGAATGGAGGTAGGATAGTTCAATGGGTTCTGCATTTAACTGCCACTGTAACAATGGGCAACTTAACCTTTCAAAGCCTCAATTTCCTTACCTGTAAGGTAGAAATAATAAAGATATTTATTCATAGGACTATGATTAGGGGCAAATGAGGTACCATATATGTATAATTATTTTTTTGTACAGAAGGGTCTTGCACATAGAATATGTTCAGTTGATATTGGCTATTATTTTTTTTTTGTTATAATTATTATTAGGAAGCTGGGAATGGATATATAGGCAGAGAAGAGGAAAGTCTCCAATAAACCTGAGCTGTATACAGAACTCAGCTGTGTCTTGGTTTTGGTTTGAGAGGTTCTTGTTTTTCACAAAAACCAATTCCTACTGGCTAACTCCTCCTCTCATCATCCTAGCTCTAGAGAGTCAACTTGTTCAGACTGTTACCATCCCATCCCTGTACCCCAAGTCCAGCTTTGGGGATCTTGGGAAAAAAGGGGTCACTTTAAGGCTTTCAATATTGTGGGAATTTTAATGCTAGAAGCTCTTTAGAAGAATCATGCTCTATGATTTCCTGAATTTTTCTTCTGATTTTAACCTGACATTGTGAGGAAAACAGTCTTGTTTAATTTATTCACCCCAATGTATGCCCATCTGATAGTCCAAAAACTGTTCATCTTTATTATTCTATTTCACTAAGAGTAAATGTTTGAGATATACTAAAATGTCATGACCCACTATTCAGTTGCAAACTATAGTTTATAAAGTACCATACCATGTAATATAGCAAATAATTTTTAATGTAACTAAGTGAGGTGTGTTTTGTTTTTCTTTGTTTTTAACTAAATGGATATTTTTCAAATTATCTCTTCTGAAACTTAACCCTTCCTTTATCTTCCAAAAGTAGAGCGCACTAAAGCAGTGCCCCACCACCACCAACTCTGCTGTTTAATTTCTAGAAATCCCAGTTCTATAGCTCAGCAGCCATGTGACTTTGGACAAGTCACTTATCCATGCTAGTGTTGCTTCCTCTAGCTATAAAACACGAGTCCTGATCTTCCTCTTGTAGGATTTGGGTGAGGATTAGAGAAAATGCAAAAAAACACCTGTCATAGGTGCTCAATCAATGATAACTTTTACTATCATCCTAGATCACCAAGAAGACCACCAGTTAATATTTTTAATATATTCTCAGATATCCATGTAAAAGAGGGCATCAAAATTCTATGCTATAGATAAAACTGTGCAGAAACAAAAGTTCCTACCCAAACTGTGATTGCATTCCTTAGGAAGGACCCCCTTTCTGCAGAGCAAGTCACAACTGTTGGGAGCTGGTGAGGTCTCTTTTGTGATGAATGGGATTTGGGTTTCTTAGGCCTTTCCAACTCACATCTTGCACCATTGAAAAATGTACCATCCCCTCTCTCCTGAGAGATTCTTTGGAGTTTAAAAACCACTGTGCTTCCTAATCATTTGCTACAGCTACTGATGCAAATTCCATGTCCTTACTGGGCTTATCAAACCTGGTGCATGAAGATTACTGTAACATTTCATTTGCAGAAAGATAGCTCTGAAAAAAACATTAATAAAAATTTTGAAGTTATATCTGCTTGTGTGATCCTGAGATATGGGATATTTAATAACTGAGCAGAATTTAAAACGTCTCTAGTTAAAGCATAGGAAAATAAACAGGAAGAAAACTGCAGTACAGGCAGGCCCTTTACTTAAAAACTTAGGATGTGCAATATCCCTTACAAAGAGACACCATCACCACTCCAGTCCCATGTGCGAAATACCCCATCTCTCCCAGTTTCCTCATGGCTTTGGAGCCACTTAGACGATACTGAAATAGAGAAAAATGTGTATTCAAAAACCGGATGAAGAGAAAAAGCTGAAGAGCAAGAATAGTTTAGAGCAACCAACTACTGGGGCTGCATCCTTAGGCAAAAATTTACCTAATAACCAGGAAAATATATTGCCCAAATATATTTTCCCCTACGTTTATAACTCTTTCTTTTAGGGCTACCTGAAGTTAGTTCACAATAAGGCACTATTTGATGCCTACTGTCTTTTTTTTTTTTTTTTGATACAGAGAATCACTCTTGCCTGGGCTAGAGTGCCGTGGCATCATCCTAGCTCACAGCAACCTCAAATTCCAGCCTCCTGAGTAGCTGGGACTACAGGCATGCGCCACCATGCCCGGCTAATTTTTTCTGTGTATATTTTTTTAGTTGTCCAGCTAATTTCTTTCTATTTTTTTTAGTAGAGACGGGGTCTCACTCTTGCTCAGGCTGGCCTTGAACTCCTGAGCTCTAACAATCCACCGTCTCGGCCTCCCAGCGTGTTAGGATTACAAGCCTGAGCCATTGTGCCTGGCCGATGCGTAATGTCTTGATCAAAATGGAAAAATTGGCCAATTATCCAGATATCTAGAATGTTAGGAAAGGCCTAATAATTGGTTGAGGTGTTCATTGTCCATCCAGATGTTTTATATCACAAAGTAAATGTTGTTCATTTGTTAAAGTGGAAAACTGGTCATAGCATAATTCTTTGAGTTTGTATTGATCTATAACTGTAATTACCAAATAATCTTTCAGTGGCTTCATTTTAATCATTGGTTGAAATGAAGACTAAATAGCAAAGGATAAAAGACAAATGCCTTCTTACACTGGAAAAGAAAAACTCTTGATAGATTGCTTTGGGATAATTCTAAGCTTTGCTTTATGTTTAGAATGTTTATGTTGTCTTGGTGGGGACATTATCATATTTATCAAAAATTGAGGATTTGCAAAAGCCCAGAGTTTTAACCAGGTTTTAATAAATACTCAGAAGCTTGGATGGTTAGCTGGAACTTGTCCAAACTTCTTGTTTTGTTTGGGACTGTGCAAGCCTCATCTAGTTGGCACTTTTGTTTGGAATCAAAAAATTCAAAGGCAAATGGAAATAAAAAAGTGATTATTAAACAAAACATGATCAATATTTTATGAAATGTCTAGGTCCAGGCTACTTCCATACAGTTTTGAGATGCTTATTTTATTTAATTCACTATGTCTGTCTCTGATACCAATATTAATTCATTTGGATTTAAGTCTGAGACCTGATAATTTTTTAGTTTGTAACATTGCTAAGGCATTATTTATACAAGATACTGAAATGATGGGACCAGGTTATCACCCATTGCTACTTTGCATCTGTTTTTCATTTTTCTAAAGCCAACTGGTGACTGGCGGGAGAGTGGTGGTTTCAATGTTTGTAGAAGCCACGGCTCAACTTGATTTCTCTACAAAAGCGGGCATTTCTGCCAAAGACATGTCTGGGAGAGATCTGTCAGTGGTCATTGATTCAGACAAGCATCACATACTGTCTTGGAGTTGACAGAGATGTGTGGAAACCTAACACATCTGGAAGACAATTAATCCTTACTGTTAGTCAACATCTGGGAATGTAACCACCCCAGGTTGACAAAACCGGTGATTAAATTTGATGGAAGTTCACCATCTATAGACAAGTACAGAGTAACTGACTGTGAATTATGAGAACATACATGCATCTTGCATGCTATAATGAGTCATTAGCACCCAGCTTGCGTGAGCTGGAAAGCCATCATACCACTGAGGTATGTATGCAGATGTTTCCAAAACTTTTTCCAATTTGTTTTTCTTTCAGAGCAATATATAAAGCCACACTATAAATTCAGATAAAACAAAACATGAAGTCCAGCCTCTCTCTGCTTCCTCATTCCTTATTCTTCATATTTCAATTTGCCATTTTCATTTTCTGGCTTCATTCTCATCCTCAAGCCATTTTCTTGTGTGTCTGACTATCAAATACCTACATTGCCAGTACTTCTGGATCTTTCCTCAGATGCATTTTATCATCCTTAGGGCAATTTCAGATGCCCCATAACATTAGCAAGTATCAACATTTTATTCTTTCTTAGAAAATAATTCACTTTGTTTAGATAACCATTTATCTCTAGAAGAACACAGGTAAGAGCAATAAAAGTGATTAACAGCGTCTCTCTCTTCTGTGATTTTTATACCCCGTTATTTTGCTCTTTTCGCCTTATTTTTTCCCCTTTAAGTTCCTCTCTAGGATTTATATAGCTAAAAAGATCTAGCACCAAACTGCATAAGAGACATGCTGTTTTGACTTTCATCTTTTCTCACCTTTTTTTCACTGGAAGAAGAAAATGAGTGGTTTGTGGCTAAATGAGAAAGAAGTCTGACTTTCTTATTGAAGCAGAGTTTGCTCAAGTAGAAGTGGTCTTGTTGTCTGTAGTTAATGGCTAAAGATAGGTTCATGAAAGGTATTCCTATCACTTCTTGTTCATCAAAATCTTTATAAAATGCTATGAATGTATCAAAATGAAGAAAGTAAAATTAGAAAAACCTTAATCGTGCTCTCAATAAGCAGATTTTCCACAGAGCAAATTCTCAACTTCGTTGAAATAATAGAATTAGTGGTCCTATCAGTTGTACCCTTAAAATCACGTCCCTCAACTCACTAGCAGATACAGAGAACTATATGAGAATGAAAAATTCCATAAAGCTTTCAGAAGTTAGAATGCCCACCACAAACTTGGTAGTATTAGGTAGTATGTAAGCCAGAAGTCTGCAAACTCCTTTTTTAAGGCTGGAAAGTAAATATTTTCAGCTTTGTGGCCATAAGGTTTCTGTTGTAATTCTTCTATTGCTTTTCAAAAGAAGCCATAAACAATACCAAACAAATGAGTCTGGTTATGTTCCAAAGAAAACTTCATTTACAAACAGGTGTAACTTGAGGGCTGGAGTTTGCTGACCCCTGATTGAATGTTTAAAGCAAACATTTGGAGAATGTTTGAATAGAAGAGAAGAGAAGGGAAGAATAGAGAGAAAAGATCTTTAAACTACTGGGAAGTATTGAGTTAAAACTCCAGGAAAAAATGGTTAGCACTTTGATTAACAGAACCTACACCCTTATTCTCTAGTTGAGGTATACTTTTTGGAATAGAAAGGTATTGAACCACTACTATGATGACTGTAGTTAGCTGCTCTCTTCTCTTTCATATTGCCTTTCTTTTTTTTCCTCCCTATTCTGACTTTCTCCTTTATTGTTTACCATAATTTTTAGACTTATGTCTATCTTACTTTCATATCTGTACTCCATGAGAATGCTTGGGCTATTTTGATAGATATTCAGCATCTAGTCTTGGCTTGATTATCATTTAGAATGAGATTGGAAGAACGCTTTAATATTAAAAAACAAAGTTTTTGGGGTTTTTTGGCCAATTTCAATGGTTTGCATGTCTAGCAGCAATGAAGACAGACAAATATTCATGTCAACATTATTTCCCACTGTCACGTCAATGACTAAAGAGTCTGCAATCAATTATGTGATATAACATTTTCTAATTGATGGGCTATATGTGTGTGCAAGTCTATCATAATAGATTAGCTCCTAACAAGATAAAACCATCATGTGGAACTCTCTGCCTGCCAAAAACAGGCTTATGCCAAACCATCTGATCGATGTTATAGAATTTGCAGGCATTTATACTCAGAAAAGTGACTGTAGAAAAACAGCAGCTTCACACTCAGCATATTTGCCCTCTCCCTTGCTTTGAGTCACATCTGCTGATTTCTAAGTTTCACACAATTTTTTTTTATTCTTGTTAGCTCAGTTGAGCCTGTTGGATCCCATCCAGGCTTCTAACCTTACGCACTGAATCAACCAAGTTCAGACCAGGCTCTCTGCTAAGCAGGTAGGAAGAAACAAGCAGAGAGGAGCATAGGAACATTGTACTTAACTCTGTTACACTTGGAGAATATTGCACTAAATTGACCCCTTGTGTTTGAACTTGACAAACTTGTGTGATATTCATAGTCACGTTGTGGAAAGGTCAGTATTGAACTGGACTTGGTATAGACCACACCCCTAACTACTTATGGAATCTCAGTGAGTCACAAAATATCTCTGGTCCTCAGGTTTTTACAAAATAGGAAAGATGGATTGTGGAGTTTTTGAGGACACAGTTCAGCTTTATATTTAAAAAATCTCAGATGACATACTTTGAAAATTATTTTTGACTCTAAACTTAGTAGCAGTGCATTTAATTTACTGAGATTCAGTGTTCTAGTTATCTATTACATAACAAACCACCCCAACATTTTGTGGCTTAAAACATCAACAAGCATATATTTTGCTTACAAATCTGCAATTTGGGCAGGAATCTGTGAGGACAGTCATCTCTACTGCAGTCATCATTAGCTAAGGCAGCTCCAAGTTTGGGGGCTGGAATTATCTAAAGTCTTGTTCTCTCATATGCTTGGTGGTTGATGCTTACTCTCAGCTGAAACTTTGGCTGGGACTGTTGGCTGGAACACCTAAATGTGGCATTTCCATGTGTCCTGAGCTTTCTTACATGTGGCTGGGTTCTGAGGGCAAGCTTCTAGATCGAGTGAGTCAGGCGGAAGCTGTATTGCTTTTTATGAGCTAGTCTTAGAAGTCATGCAGAGTTCTTCCTACCATGTATTATACTATTTGTCCAGGAAGTCACAGAGGTCTGCCCAGATCAGAGGGAAAGGAAACAGACTGCAGCTCTGTGGCAAGGTGCTGGAAGAGCAAATGAGACTGAAGATATTGCTGTGGCTATTTTTGGAAAATATAATATGCTACATTCTGCTTTTTTTCCCCGCAACTTTTTAACATATATTCTGCTTTTATAGACATGAGCCACGTATAATGACATTTGGGTCAACAACAGACTGAATATAATACTGTGGTCCCACAAAATTATAATGGAGCTGAAAAATTCCTGTCATTAATGATGTCATAGCCATCGTAATGTTGTAGCACTGTATATTATTTTTGTGTTTGTGGTGATGCTGGTGTGCAATGTCATAGTGCAATGTATTACTTGTGTGTTGGTGGTGATGCTGGTGTAAACAAACCTCTGAGTTGCCAGTCGTACAGAAGTGTACAGTAATAATCTAGGCCTCCACATTCGTTCACCACTCACTCACTGATTCACCCAGAGCAACTTTCAAGCATGCAAGCTTTGTTCATGGAAATGCCCTATGCAAGTGCACCATTTAAAAAAAATCTTTCATATCATATTTTTACTGGACATTTTCTATGTTTAGATAGATTAAATAGTTTAAATACTTACCATTGTGTTAAAATTGCCTAGAGTATTCAGTGCAGCAACATGGTGGACAGGTTTATAGCCTAGGAGCAATAGGCTATACCAGGTAGCCTAGGTATGCAGTAGGCTAAACCATCTAGATTTGTTTAAATATACTCTAGGATGTTTGTACAATGATGAAATTGCTTAACGATGCAATTCTCAGAAGGTATCCCTATCATTGACACTTAACTGTATTTGAATAAAATTAATATCACTGCTTGGGAACTCAGTTTCCTCATCAAAAATTAAAAAACTAAGTGATTCTATATTCCAAAGCCTCTGCTTAATGTCCCTATATGTTTACTCTCACTTAGTCTTCATTTTTACAGATGAGGAAACTGAGGCAGGAGGAGTTCAGGTAACTTGCATAAGCCTTCATAGCAGTCAAGTGCACAATGGAAAGGTGGCTTTCAGAATCAAGTCTGTCTGGTTCCCAAGCCCATGTCCTTTTGCTACCCTATACTGTCTCACTCATGAAACTCTTGTTCTCATATCTCAGGTTTGTATTTTGCTGAAAGAGGGTAGAATTCAGATAAGATTTTAGGTGAGACTTAAGAAGGTGAAGAGTTGCCAAATACTGAAAACACTAAAGTGGCTCCATATCTAAAATTGGTTTTTGCACAAGAGTTGACTGCTGGCATCCATTTTTTTTCTTGCATTGGAGAAGGCAAAGCAAGAGGATGGCCTGGCTTCTATTGGTACAATAAGGATAGGGGGAAATATTGAAGTATGATTCATAGGCGATGGTGTATAGGACCATAATGTGAGTACAAAATTAGATGTGAGACTGCTCACCAAGGGTTATTAATGAATAAGTAGATACATTGTCTTCATAGTCAGATATGAGGACATGAAAGAATAGACCAAAGCTGGCCAGTGGTCTGGACTAGAAAGGAGTCTCCTTTGTACATGGACCAGGCCCATGTAGGGGAAAGCAGTGGGCATGAGTGTCTTTACTTGTCCCTGGATTAAGTTCTTTTATTGAACTCATGTGTCAGGCATTTGCTTACGATTGCCTTTTAAACAGTGGCCTTTGCAAAGGCTCTCTGTCTATACAGGGTAACTCTTTTGACCATTGCTTACTCCCTTCACTCAGGAAAAACAAACAAATAAAAAAGCTCAACCACAATAACAAAGCAAAAACTGGTTGACTTGATCCAATAATCTTTTAATATATTTGACACTGATTGACCCAACCAAAAATGTTATGGTATCATGTGAACATAATTTTCTGAAAATAATCCTTCCCCTCTCACTTTTTTCCTACATGTTAGCTATAGAGAAATCTATAAACCTTAGGCAATTTATTACAAGAATTTTTGTTTTTTGATAACAGTAGGTTGGCTGTTAAAAGACCATTCTGAGTCTGGTTGAGAAAAGGCTTTGCCTTGCTGTCTACATCAACATATTCCTACAACACAAATGATCCCCCAAAGACAATTTTGAGTCTTAACTGTAGGATTTTCTTTCTTTCTTTTTTTTCCACGTGCTTGCAGCAATCATAATTGCTTCATAGCTCAACATCTGGAGGCACATTTGGCTTCATTGTGGGAAAATAAATTAGCATCCTTGTTCATGAATAAGGGTCTGACCTTACACTGGACAGCAGTGACTGTGTCTTTGGTGGACAGGTCAGTCTTCCTTGACTACAGGAAAAAAGCTGAAATGCATGTCTTTTCTGGCATTAGTGCCTATCTCTCAGAACACCCTGAGTCTACTCACTATAAACTGGACTTTTGCCCTAGGACATGGAGCAAAAGATGACACTAATTGGAAGTTGGCATCCTGGAAAACATTATCAGAGTCATCTCCTCCAGGAAGATAACTCTTATCTTGTGCCAACAATGAACTGTGGGCTCCACGGACCTGCCCGTGTCTACTCACACCTGTTCTGACATAGATGCCAAGAAATGGGGGTTCAGGAGGAAATTAGATACACAGAGCCTTTGGGAAGCCACCGTAAGCCACAGGGCCCTTTGAAAGTCCTTCAGAATTGTAATAGATTGCACAAGGAGGGGATGCCCTATTACATGTATTTGGCTGTGGTCATGAGCATTGAGAATCCCATATCAGTTCACCAATATGAAAAAACTGAACAATGAAGGAAAAAAAGACTTATGAAGACAGAAATAAACACTGTGAAAGATTTAGAGGATCTAAGTAAATATGTTTTAAAAAGTATTGTAGCCTTTTTTTTTTAAATTAGGTGTGATATACAAATATGGAGGTAGAAATATGCATTTATGTTTGCATTGGTATAAATAAATAGATTTATACACACTATTATCTTCTGTTATTTCATGGATTTGGACAGATTGTAAGTCAAATCATGTTCCAAGAAACATAAATTATGCACATATATAAAACCTAAAACACCACAATTAGCATGAAAGTGGATTTTAATCCCGTTAAACACCAGTAATATAAAGTGATTATGTTTCGTGATCACATTTTTCTTATTTTATCTCCGTACCTTCCTCTCATAAAAGGATCCCAAAACCTTTAATTTAATAGGACTCCATAAGATGCAGAAGTGAGAAATGGATATAAATGACTTTTGGGTAGATAGCAGAGACATTGCTTCTTTCTCACTGTGGTGTGTTAATTTCCTTTCCTATTATTCAGTTAGTTCAACAAAGGTTTATTAGGCACCCATTTAGTGTCAGATGCTGTTTGCTTGGGATCCAAAATATTTAGGCCACCCTTAGCTGCTTGAGAGATTATTGCATCAGTCTCCTAGCCAAGGGTCTTTCTTCTGGTCTCACCACTCTACCATTACACCTCCTCCCAATTTGTTCTTTGCATTATAGTTTGAGTTATCCTTCAAAAATGCAAATCCTATTATGTTACTTCCGTGAATAAAACTCTGTGGTTATCAATTGCTTTCAGGATACAGTGCTAGCTACTTGGCAGAGCCCCTGAGATTCTCATGAACTGGCTATTGTTTTGTCCTCGAGCCTCACTCTGGGTCACTCTCAGCATCCCTCTGATTTGATGCCAAAGTTAAACACAACTGCTTGTGGTTACCTGAAAGTACCATGTACTTTCTTATCTCTAGGTCTTTACAAAAAGCACTACCCCTGCTTGGATTGCCTTCTGCCCCTCTGTGAGTGGTTAATGCTACTCATCTTTCCTGCCTTAACTGAAATGCCACTTCCTTCAGGAAGTTTTCTGTAACTTTCCTTCTGCAGCCTACATTAGCTTAACCAAGTAACAATTTCTTGCTAAATAAAATGATTTATTTCATAATTATCTCTAGGACATTTATCACACTTTTTATATCTCTCTGAGATAGTTAAGCCTTGGATAAAACTGTAATAAATCTATGTATCCCTCCTCTGTGTTTTGTCAGTATTTGTGCTCACACTGCCAATATTATATTATAGCATTGTGCAGATCCTCATATTTATTTAGCACTTATGGCCAAGAACAGTTTTTTATCATCATCATTTAATCTTTAAAACAATTCTTAGAAGTAAGTATTAGCATGATCATCACATTTTCAGCTATATTTAATTAATTTTCCCAGTGTTTTAAGAATGGAAGAATTAAGATTTAAACACTGACCTGTGAGATATTGGAGCCTGTTTACTCTCTCTTATAACATAGTATTATACATTTCTTTTCTGTCTCACTTCATTCACATTTAAACTTTTTGAGGTAAGGAATAATGTCTTAACCATAGTTGTGTCTCCAGTGTATAGTACAGTGTAGTTCATGTAGCACATTTGGAGAACATAGAGAACCAACGAATAGAAAGCACTTTCCCTTAAGTTGTTCATAGAACTGGTGGGCATACACCTAAAAGAATATTTTGATGTAATGAGCTAAATGCATTATTATAGGCAGGCATAAGCCCCTAAGTGAAGAGGACACGTAGGTCAGATTTCATGTGCCTATCTTCCTAGAAGTGGTGATACCTGAATAGAACATGAATGCACTAACTTACTAGATGCATTTCCACTAAATTTGTATCTAATGGTAATCCAGGTAATATAATCCTTTTTGTGACATTAAGCATAAACTTCAGTTATATTTTTGAAACACTTGGCATGTGGCTGATAGGGTGTGGAACCGTTGGTTGTGTTTTTGAAAAAAAGAAAAAAACTTCGTTCCACAAATGGATATACCATTGTTAAATTATTGTTAAGGAATGGGAACATGTTAGGGTCAAGGGCTAGATTTTCTCATTTTGGTTTTGGCATTTTTCATGTTACAAATGATCATTGGAGTATGGTTAAATAAAAACTCCACATCTTTGAGTAATATGAATCAATTAAAAAAAAACCCTTCAGGATTTAAAAAAAAATTTAAGTATATATAAGCACTATAATTTCCATAATATCCAGACTCAAGTTCTTTTAAACCTACAATTTTGTCTGTTTAGGAGCAATATGGGTGACCACTTGTCCTAATCCTTCTCGATTTTACAAAGAGGAGCTTGGGCTGAAGACTCTGGGACGATCTTTCTATCTCTGGTAGTTTCTGATCCTCAGTTTTGTTAAAATGTACTCTGAAAACTTAGTAAAATGTCTGCTATTTTAATAAATACAGATAATCATATTCTGAATAAGAAAAGTAGTATTGCAGATCAGGTGCTTTCAACTTTGTGCTAAGTTACAAGGATTTGTAATGTGAATTCAAAGAGTTCCTGAGGTGAGTATTGTCGATATGTCCAGTTTCTAATGATCACTGACATCTACGTAAAACTGAGAGCTGCTGTCCTTGGTGCTGATGCCAGTTTTTACAGTGATGCCAAGAAAGAGGGGTGGGGGCAGAGAGAGAGTCAGAGAGAGGGAGAAAGTTGTGGAGAAAATTTGAGCATTATCCAAGATGCAGACACAATTCTCCTCTCTCAATCATTTAACTAGTAAGCCTCACTTTGTGCTAAGCCCATGTAGATCACTTAGAAGATTTTTCTGGAATTCTTCAGTTATTAATTTAGCTTATAATAGTCACCAAATTTTTAGATGAGAGGTTCAAAATTTTTTCTCTCTTAGTTTTGCATTTTCCACATTGATTTCTCAGTTTTCTACAATAGCCTTTATATGTATATCATATGGGGAGTTTATTTCTTAAATTTCCAGAAAATTTACATACCCATATTGCATTATTCCTTTGTGTTCTCCTCTCTGCAGACACGGAGGACATCAGTTCAGCTTCTCTGAATTTAAAAATAAATCAAGTTGCAATTAACCTACTTGTGTAAATGGAAAATTCTGTACCACAACTCCTTTCCTCCCTCAAAATAAGGTATCTGTGCTTCCTGCTTGTTCTTAATAACAACCAAAATTCCTTGGGCTGATGATGATATTTGTTAGCCAGCATGGAAGAATACTGTGAGTCATTGCCTTTTCCTGCTACATTTTCCTATTCTTTTTTAAAAAAAGCATTATTAATCTTTTGTCTCATTTCTTTATTTTCTTAATATCTCACTCATTGTAGGTCAGTAAATTTCACATCAGGCACTATTTTTCTGGACAGTTTACTTACTTTGCCTTTAGCTTTCTTTATGCAACTCACAGATTTTTTTGTTTCCAATTCTTTTCCAGTTATCTTAGAAAGATTTGTCTCCATCTCTTTGTTACACTTGAGAGAAAAAAGCAGCTAATCCAGACTATTCTATATAAAGTATTGCTGGAAATATTTCTGTAGTAAAGAGTGAAAGCTGGAAGCTTTGATGTGGAATTAGGGAGAATAAAGGACCAGTGCCTTGAACTTTTAAAGCCACTGAAAAATGCACAGTAAATGCATTTAGAGTTTTTAAGAGTCAACAATTACTTCCTTATCTCTCTCTAATTAAATCTACTTTTACTAAGGAACAAAATCTTGATCTTTCTGTTTTGTTTTTCTTCTTGGTGTTTCAATTATATTGCTTGCTATAATTTTTCTATCACAACTGTATAATATTTCAGTTCAGTTGAGGTTAAAAATGCTTTTGTGAGCTGCGCCCTTACAGATGATGTATAACATTTCATTATGTCTTTTGAGGTCAAAGCGATTGGCAAATAACTTTTGGAAAATATTCATTTTCATCAAGGTGCTACTATGTATTAATTTCTTATACTTGATCAATTTTATTAAACATTTCATTGCCATTCATTTATTTTCAAAACTGAATCCCCCCATTTCCTTTGTATCAAAGAAATAACCACCTTATTTGGTGGGTTTTTCTTTACTTACACTCCAGATTTTAATGTCCATTAATTTATTCACATGGCAATTATTTATGACAGTCATGCATTGAATGCCTAGTATATATCAGGTATTATACTAAGTCCTGAGACAGAGATATTTAAGAAACAGCTCCAACTTCAAGTGCTCACATTCTATTGGAGATATTAGATGAGCAAACAATTATAAGATAGTGTTAGCTGAATTATGACAGACATACAAAGTGCCATGGGAACACAGAAAAGGGTGCTAACTTGTCCATTGAGGTCTAGAGCTAGAAACTCTGTTCTCATAAGGATTGTACCTGAATGGTAGGCAGTGGAAGGAAATTGACATCTGTGATATAACCTTGAAGAATTGCTCTCATTGGATTAATAGCTGAGCAGTGATTATTGGCCCTGATTGTGATATATCTGGTGCAGTAGTATGGGCTTTGGAATCAGAAACCTGGAAATAAATTCTTGCTTAGCCATTTATTAAGTA
Organism: Lepilemur ruficaudatus; assembly: GCA_963574885.1. Lineage (NCBI taxonomy): Eukaryota > Metazoa > Chordata > Mammalia > Primates > Lepilemuridae > Lepilemur > Lepilemur ruficaudatus. The sequence goes on along the minus strand of CAUYRT010064962.1, from coordinate 27,042 downwards.
GTGTTTTCTCTGAGATTCAGTTTGCTCATCTGCAAAGTGAGAATAATGATACCTGCCTCATGTAATGTGGGTTGGATTGAACTCTGATAATCACACTCGGTAAACTCAAGCCCAAGTTTAAGCTATAAACGTGCTTTTTTAAAATTATAATCAAATTTTTTAGGTACATATTATTATTTCTATTATCCATGATTCACAAGAACAATAATGAGGTTTACTGAAGTTAAGTGACTTGCCCAAGCATATGATTAGCAAAGATAGTGCAAGAGCTTGAACTCAGAACTGCATGGCACTGAAGCCCAGGTTCTTATCCACTCCTATACTCTTGCTCCCTGCCCTGCTTTATTTTGATTGTTGAGTATGATAACACTTGTCCTATAGGTTTTCTTCCCAGACAGGAGACTAGGGTAGACATTACATTATACTTTCCACTGGCACATGTACCGTGTGTGTCTTGCTAAGTAGAATCCTCAGCATGTGGTACAGGATCTAGTACTCAGAAGGCACTTCTCTTTGTAAAGGTGCAGGCTAAGCTGATGTGACAAAGAGATTTCAGAACACAGATATTTATTTCTCTCTCACATCATTGTCCACGGCAGACAGGTAGTCTTGATTTTGCCATTTTCAGTAAGCAGGCAAGAGAGAGCAGAGATCCAGGTCAAGGATTTTCTTTAAAGTAAGTGATACAGAAGTTTCCGTGATTCCTTCCATTCGTTTTCCATTAGTGCAAACTTAGGTCACCACAACTCCTGTAAGATCAGCTGGAAAATTTAGGTTCTAGTTGGACAGCTACTAGCTCAGGAAGGAGGTGTGATGGTTCATTTTAGGTATCAACTTGATTGGATTAAGGAATACATAGCAAAACATTATTTTGGGGTGTATCCATGGGAGTATATTCAGAGGAGATTAGCATGTGAGTCTGAGTGGACTAGGTAAGGAAGGTCCTTCCTCAGTGTGGGCAGGCACCATCCATTCTATTGGGGGCCTGGACAGAGCAAAAACAGAGAAAAGGTGAATTTGTCAATCTAGCTGCTGGAGCTAGGTTACATTCTTCCTCCCCTGTTCTTAGACATCAGAGCTCTAGGCTATCTGGCTTTTGGACTCCAGGACTTATATCAGCACCTCTGCCTCCACCCCTAACTTCTTCCAGATTCTCAGGCATTTTGGCCTTGGAGTAAGAGTTATACCATCAGCTTCCCTGGTTCTGAGACCTTTGGACTGGGACTGAGCCATGCTATCAGCATCCCAGGGGCTCCACCTTGCAGATGGCTTGTTGCAGGACTTCTCAGCCTCCCTAAGAATGTGAGCCAATTCCCTTAATAAATCCCCTCTCATATATCTACATATATCTATCTCTATATATCCTATTGGCCCCATCTCTTTGGAGAACTCAGACTAATACAGGAGGTGAGAATAGATTTGGAGAAACCACCAGCAATTTCCATTAATGTGCTCAAGGCATGTTTATGGAATGAGTAAAGGAAGACAGTCAAAGCCTGTAAGTCAACATGGGCCCCAATGAGATTAAGACAAAGATGTTAGTTTGATCCACTGGCTTAGAAATCCATGTCAGCACACCAATGTATCTTTTGAGCTAATTTTTTCCAAATCACATCTTTAGTTAGAACTACCTATTGTAAGTATCTCTTCACTGTAATATTTTCCTTTAATCTATGGGTGTCAACTTTTCAGCTGAATGTCAGAATGGAATCAAAGCCACAGAAGACTTTATGTGAGCTCCATGGATTATACTGCCCTCTTAAGGTTGTAGAGTACTTACCTATATCACCTGTCAGACTGTTCATCCTGGGGCAGGGGAGAGAGAATATAAGGAACTTTAGCTGGTTATTTGTGATTCTCTTTCATAACTACCTTGGCATTAGGGGAGAGTATCCCTCTGACACTGGCAAAATGTGGTTCTTGTTTTCCTAAAAGACAGTGTTGAAAGTTTTCTACCTCTGCACTTCTAGACTCCATCAGATCAATATCCTATGTGGGAACTGTATCTTAGCAATTTCTTCTTTTCTGCAATGTAACACTTTCTTTGTTTCATTAGAGACTTTTTTTTAAACAGCCACTGTAGGGGCATGTATTGTGTGATGTCCAACTGGTGGCAGATAATTCATCCCACACTGAGCGTGACCACTCTTCTTTGTTGCCTGAGGATATGGCAGATCCTTATTAATTTCACTGAGTCAACAGTCAAAATTACAATCGACTTTGTAAATGTAGGAGAGACAAAGCTACGGAGCAGGGGGAGTAGTCAGTCAGGCTGTATTCTTCAAAACTTACCAAGGTGGAACATTTCTCACTTGTAAGGCTGAAAAAATAAAGAATAACTACTGAAACCTTATATCTCTTAAAGCTTTTTCATTCCTAAGAGCTTAAAGTTACTATAGACCTACATCTCATTTATTTTTACAACATCCCTGTGGAGTCAGAGGCTAGTTTTCCTTTCACTGTTCATGTGGCTCAAAGGGAAGGAAATGCCCTGAGAACTCAAGTGACTTGCATTCAAGGTCAAAAGTGTGTCAAGTTGTAAAGCCAGTGCTTGAATTCAGGTATTCTGACTCCTCACCTAGTGGCTGCTTTAAGATTATGGTATTTGGGGAAGAAATATAGCTAGGAGAACTCAAAATATATAATAAACACACATGATGTCATGATATATCAACGTTCAGATTTGGAAATGTTTCTTAGTTTCCAGATTTAAAAAATGCTTTCAATGACTTGATAATATTTAATGCTATGAACTGTTGTCACTCCTTTAAGCCTTAGGCACAGAGATTACTTTGATTTAGTTTGGAATGATGCTTTGGAATCGGAGCTCCTCAATAGCGCTGATAATTTCACATATCTCAGGAAGAATGAGGGACATTGATCATGGCACTTAATGATACTCATTAAATTGTTATAAAGTAGAATACTTGTTGTAACAATTGAAAAGTGAGTGAACAAAACCTAAACTCATAGACATGTAGGGTTGAAACAGGGCTCCCTTAACTCCTGTGGTACCTTTGTGCAAATTTAAAAAAAAAGTGCTTTTCTTCCAGGTAGACACAGCCCTAAGGGTACAATGGTTGGTGAGCAAAGATCTGGCTGGATACCAGGCTCATTTATCTGTTCTCTCAGATGGATGTTCTTTGTGGTTATCTTGGGGTAGAACAATGCCCTTCAAAGTCATCTGGCCCACATTCAGGTAATATTATATCATGTCTACCCCACAATAGAAGTGTATACACTTTTTTTTTATTGCAGCATATTATGGGGGTACAAATGTTAAGGTTACGTACATTGCCCTTGCCTCCCTCCCCCTTCCCATCAGAGCCTCAAGCCTGATCATCCCCCGGACGGTGCACATCGCACTCATTATGTATGTATATACCCATCCCCTCCTCCACGCTCCCGACACCCAATAAATGTTGTTCCTGTGTGTCCACTTAGGTGTTGATCAGCTAATACCAATTGGCTGGTGAATACACGTGGTGCCTGTCCATCCATTCTTGGGATACTTCACTTAGTAGAACGGGTTTCAGCTCCATCCAGGAAAATACAAGAGGTAAGAAGTACCTTAATAGTTATTTTTGACTTTAGAATAGCCACTTCTTTTCTCATTCATGTACCAAATTGACTGGAATTGGTGATTCAAAACCCTGTATGTCAAAGTTTAATAATTCTTAAGAGCAACACATGAACAAGTAAAGAATAACCAGAAACTACAGCTATATGAGTACAGGAACTGCAAAGGAATAAAAATTTAAAATAACATGATGCATTTAACTGGGAGTTAGTAAGCAGCTCACTGACACACAGTATCATCCCTAACTCTCGGGCTAGTACAACAGGCGCTGCAAGGAGTTCTCACAGCAATCCCCTGCACATGCTATCACTTCTCATGCTTTATTTAAAAGCATCCTTCTCTACCTTCTCCACTAGACTATGACCTCTATGAGGGCAGAGATTGTGTCCCTTTAACACAATTCTAAATGCTCAGTAAATACATAATTGTTAAATAATAAGCTAATAACACACTGCCTTAATAACTCAAGCTAACCGAATGAGTGCTGACTAAAGCAGCAGTCAAAAAATGCTGAAGGTTCAATTTTTAACAATTATAATATCCATGCAGAACTTTTTAAGATTTAAATACATATTCACTTACATTAAATGGAGGTTAGTTTTTTGGCAATATAAAATATTACCCATTTGTGAAGGGCTTCTGAAAGAATAATCAGAAATGTATTGAGTACTGTAAAAGTAATTAGACAGATTGATAGATCCATATCAAAAACATAAATATTAATTTCAAATGAGAATTCTGTCAGAATAGAGGTGGTATCATGTCTCTTTTGGAGATTCTCCCTAAATTTTTTTTCATTGTTTAATTATGTTAAAGTCATTCTCCAAGCAGTTTCTGGGCATTTAAATTAATTGTAATGAAATAAAGTTCTTTATTTCTAATTCTTCTGTCTTTCAACACCAGTAGTGATGCAAATTAGCTGCAAAGCATTACTGATTTTTCCTGTGTTCCTGGTATCAGTTTTGTTATCATATAATTTATTTCAACAGGAAGAAAGGATTAATTGGATGTTTAAATAAATTATGATTGTAGATGTTTGGTATATAATTAAGGTGAATTGGACTAAACTATATATTCCAGAGCAGCCCCTGGAATCTGAAGTCTACATTTTCCAACTTGACAAAACAGAGCAGTGAAAGGCAAAGTTCATCCAATAAATCATCCAGATATGAACCCAGATTCTGGTTTCAAGAATGTATATCTCTCAACTCTAAAGGTAGGCAAAACTTGCAACAGGATGAGGATCTCCTTTTCTTCAAAACACTAAACAGTGGCTATTGTTAATTCCAATGGTAAATCACTGCTAAGATATCCTGAATGCTGGGTTCTAGGATAGAAGACTAAGAATTTCCCTCAAACATCATCAAAGCTATTGATTTTCCTACTGCCAGTCAGGGTTTGGACGTGGGAGTCTGCTTGTATCTCTTCACTCTTCTTTCTCATTACTCTCCCAGGATGATTCATCAGTCTTGTATCAATGGATGACTTGCAAATCTCCAGACTTACCTGCTCCCTTAAGTTCTAGACTCACATATCCTATTGGTCTGTGGATACTTTCCCTGGCTATCTAACAGGTTTTCTTTCCTCCTCCTCATTTAACATCCTGAGTTAATTTCCACCTTAGAATCTTTGCTCTGTTGAACAACTGTTCATTTGCCCGAATGCCCCCTTTCCTATCTTATTCATGTCACCTTCTTCGAGAGGTCTTCCAGACTACTCATTTTAAAGGGAACCCACCCTCTCTACCATACTTAACTTATCACCCTGCTTTATGTAATTTATTGTACTTACTATATGAAATAAACTAAGGTATTTATGTACTTGCCATTGCCCGTATCCCCCTCACTAGAACAGAAGCTGCTTAAAGGCCATGGCGTTGGAACATTCTACTTCATCAGTGTTCCATCATGTTGGTTCCATATTTTGAGTGTCACCACTGTCTTGGACAAGGCCTATTTTCTTCCAGTCCCAGTGTGTTCAGTTCTGCCCTCACTGTGCAATTGCGAAGGAGCAATAACTAGGGATCTATTAACTGCCCCCGTGCTTGTTTGCCTTGCCTCTGCTCCTCATTTCACCACATCCATCCCTAACTCCCTAAATACCACAGGAAGTAGAGGCCAGGCTCTTTCAACCTCAGTTTCAAAACCTCAGTATAATTTATAACAGATATTTTTAGAGAAAAATACCACAGGCAGCAAGAGCCCCATGGAGTGAAATGTTGAACATGTGTCATATGCACTCTTGTCCCACCTCTTGGGTCTATTTAAGACCAAAAAAAGTCACTTTTGGTACCTGCTGACATTTACAGAGTAAATGCTGCAGGAACACATGATAAATACGAGCTCCAGTATGAACTCTTAAAAATGGTTTCCCAAATAGGTTTAACAAGAGCAGTGTGCCTCATCTATGAAAAGTGGAAGTCTGTAAATAAGATGTCTTAAGAAAATGTATTTTGCTTAGTTATTTTAGGAAGAGCTATCAAAAGTAAAAGTGTTATATATATTTAGCAGCAAAAAAGCAATCTCAGACTGTTAGAAAGTAGAGCTTTAAAACCAGAAAGAATTTTGTGGATGTTGTGCACGTGGACACAAATTTACTTAGAATGCAAAAAAAAAAAAAAAAAAAAAAAATTAAATTTTAATTAAATATACCTTGGAAATATTTTAGTTTTAACTTGGGTAAAGAGCCACACAAATAATCACAATGTCTAAAATAATCCCAATCCTTCCAATTCTTTATTAGTCATTTCCTTTAGGATTCACTTTTAATCAAACCTGCCTAGATAGCTGTACTGTGAGTGAAATGAAGTGCTTTTCTTTTTATTTTCCCCAGAACTCCCAACAAAATCTGATCTGAAAACTGACTCTAGCTCAAACTTTTTATTCTTTTCTATATAACCTTCCTCATTGGCCCCTCTCACTTGTTTATAGAGCCCTTGCACACAGAAATTCTCTATAAACAAGGATTAATAAACAGAGATAAAGAAATACATCTTCAAATGTGTAAAATGCTGCTGAACTTCTAGGTCTTTGGGATTTCACACAAACAGTGACCTGGGTTCCCTGCTATCTCTCTGCAAAATTGTGCTCAATTCCTTTGACAGTGGGTAACGCTGGGAGACTGTAACACTGAGACAGAGCTGCTGTTTAAACAACTCCAGTCACAGTTGCTTAAACCACACCTGAACCAGACAATGCACCTGGCAGCATTAGTCACTTTCATTAGTCCTTAGGGCCTATGCCAGCCTAACAGTGAGGGAGGAGACAGCATGGCCACATGGTATTGTGACCCTCACTGGTTATTATCTCCTCTGCACAACTTACCTATGTGCGTGTACGTGTGTGCAGGTGCATAAATCTAGCTTTTTCCACTTTTTTTTACAGCTCGAAGTTCTGATTTTAAAAGCAGGGCTCCTCTCTTAATCTCCCAGTTAAGCTTTCACGTAGTGTTGTGGGAGTACTTAGCAATTCTTACAACACTATATATTCTTTTTTTAAATTTTATTTCAGAATATTAAGGGGGTACAAACATTTTGGTTACAGGAATTGCTTTTGTACAGTTTGAGACAAAATTGTAAGTGTGCCCATCACCCATAAACACTATATTCTGAAGTGAAGAGACCTCTGCACTCTTCCCATGATGTCGTCATTATGTTATCTAAAACTGTCTTCTCATTGCTTCAGTTTTATACTATCCTCTATACAAATCAAGAAAATTACTTACACAAAATGTATACAAAATAAGCTCAATTGTTTTGAGGAAAATGGCGTCACTATGCTATCATATTAAAGTCAAACATAATGATTAGTTTCTTTAACTAAATAATTAATGATTTTATAAAGCCATTTATTCTATATGTGATAAATTCACACCCCTACTTAGGATAGTCAAAGGCTTCTGTCCCAACTTTCTGGTGAATCATATCTTGGATCTGCCCTGGTTTTCTGAGGAATCACATTTTGGACCCAAAGATCTTGGGGAGGTTTTGTTCTCTTTTCCTTTAAAATTTCCTATTCTAATTCTTCTACATGTAAGATTTAACATGCTAAATAGGAATAAATCTACTCTATAAACAAAATATGGAATTTCAAATAGTTTGAAGACCCTATATTAATAACAGGGCTCTGAGTCATGGTTTTGAGTATGAATAAAAGGTGACTAATTTCACAAAGAGTATATTTATATATGAGTGTACATGAATTGGCCTAGTATTACACAAATAAGTACTTTTGCAACAGAGCAATTTCTACATTACTTTCACTGTATATGGACTGTTTTTTGCCTAATATTAACAGACAGAAATTGTAGACATATGCTATAATTTTAGTTTTCTTCAGTAATATTTTCCTAAGATATTTTAAAACAAAAGTTCAATCATAAGTACAAGTGGTCTTCCCAACGTGAAGACAAGTGGTCTTTTCAACGTGAGACAATGACACTGAAAATAACTTTCCTTTGATAATTCCAGGCTTTAATCCATTAATTACCAAATATTTCAACTTACTATACAGTGGGCTGTCAGCATGCCAATATGTAGTTTCAATAACTATATATTTTTTACTTTAATATCTTATTTACATACTTAATGTTTTATGACTTGAACTTAAAAGTTTTTGAAAATTGTAAAAATGAAAGTCCTGATGTTAGTGATAAGATGTTTACCTCATAAGTCAAAGATAATTGAAGCAAAGGTGGAAATATGTGGACATACCAGAAGAAGCAAATCGTTGGTTTTCATCAGATGATCACTGTACATACGTTCCATTGTTAAGACACAGAACAATTATTTTTAAGATGTATAAAATGCTAGAAATGTATGGTTGATTATCGTATATAAACTTCAAAGTATAACTGTCAATTTCATTTATAATCTATATTTAGCTAATAGGGAATAAAATTCCCTTTGTAATGTGCTTTGACTACTTGACTTTTGCATACTATGTAGGCATACCTCAGAGATATTGTAGGTTCAGTTCCAGACCATTATAATAAAGTGAATACTGCAATAAAACTAGTCACATGATTTTTTTGTATCCCAGTGCCCATAAAAGTTATGTTTACACTATACTGTAGTCTATTATGTGTGCTACAGCATTATGTCTTTAAAAAGTATGTATCTTAATTAAAAAACACTTTACTACTAAAGAATGCTAACAATCATCTGAGACTTCAGCAAAAGTCATAATTTTTTGCTGGTTGAGGGTCTTGCCTTGATGTTAACAGCTACTAGCTGATTGAGGTGGTAGTTGCCAAAGGTTGGGGCGGCTGTGGCAATTTCTTCAAATAGTACAGCAATGAAGTTTGCTGCATCGATTGACTTTTCCTTTCATGAAAGATTTCTTCATAGCATGTGATGCTATCATTTTACCCACAGGAGAATTCTTTCAAAATAGGAGTCAATTCTCTCAAAATCTGCTACTGCATTATTAAGTTTATGCAATATTCTCAATCATTTGTTGTCATTTCAACAAGGTCTACAACATGTTTACCAGGAGTAGATTCCACCTCAAGAAACCACTTTCTTTGCTCATCCATAAGAAGCAACTTCTTGTCTGTTCAAGTTTTAAAATGAGATTGCAGCAATTCAGGCTCCACTTCTAATTCTCCTACTATCTGTAGTTACTTCCTCCACTACATCCGTCAAAGTCATCCATGAGGGCTGGTATCAACTTTTCCAAAATCCTGGTTAATGTTGATATTTTGACCTCCTCCCATGAATTATGACTATTCTTAATGATATCTAGAATGGTAAATCCTTTCCTAAAGGGTTATGATTTACTTTGCCCAGATCCCTCAGAGGAATCACTATCTATAGCAGCTATAGCCTTATGAAATAAATGTATTTCTTAAACAAAAAGACTTGATAGTCAAAATAACTTCTTGATCCAAGGGCTGCAGAATGAATGCTGTGTTAGCAAGTATTATTCACCTCGTATATCTCCATTAGAGATCTCAGGCGACTAACTGAATTGTCAATAAGTAGCAATATTTTGAATGGAATCATTTTTTCAGAGCAGATCCCAAGAGTGGGCTTAAAATATTCAATAAACCATGTTGTAAACAGATGTGCTGTTATCCAGGCTTTGTTGCTCCATATATAGGGTACAAGCAGAGTAGATTTAACATAATCTTAAGGGCCCTAGGATTTTCAGAATAGCAAATGAGCACTGGCTTCAACTTAAAGTCACCAGCTGCATCAGCCCCTAATAAGGATCAGTCTGTCCTTTGAAGATTTGAAGCCATGTATTGACTTCTCTCTGGCTGTGAATGTCCTAGATGGCATCTTTTTTAAATCTAAAGCTGTTTCATTTACATTGAAAATCTGTTGTTTAGTGTAGCCAACTTCATCAATGATCTTAGCTAAATCTTCTGGCAACTTGCTGCAGCTTCTCCATCAGGACTTGCTGCTTCACCTTGCACTTTTATGTTATGGAAATGGCTTCTTCCCTTTAACATCATGAACCAAGCTCTACTAGTGTCTAACTTTTCTTCTGCAGTTTCTCACCTCTCTCAACCTTCATAGATTTGAAGACTTAGGGGTTTGGCATAAGCAAATGTTGTTGCTGGTTAGATCTTCTATCCAGACCAGTAAAATTTTCTCACTACCAGCAATAAGGCTCGTTCATTTTCTTATCATTTGGGGATTCAGTAGAGTAGTGATTTTAATTTTCTTCAAGAACGTTTCCTTTGTATTCACGAGACGGATGTTTGGCATAAGATGCCTAGCTTTTGGCCTATCTTGGCTTTCAACATGTTTTCCTCACTAAGCTTAACCTCACTAAGCTTCTGGCTTTTGATTTAAAGTGACACATATGGGACTCTTTCTTTCACTTGAACATTTAGAGTCCATTGTAGGGTTATTAATTGGCCTAATTTCAATCTTGTTGTGTTTCAAGAAATAGGGAAGTCCAAGAAAAAGGAGAGAGATAGGGGAAAGGCTGGTCAGTGGTGCAGTCAGAACACACACAACATTTATTGATTAAGTTGGCCATCTTATATGGCAGTGTTGGTGGTGCCCTGAAGCAATTACAATAACCACATCAAAGATCACTAATCATGGATCACTATAATGGATATAATAATAAAAAAGTTTCAATTATTACGAGCATTACCAAAATGTGACACAGAGAAAAAAATGAGCAATATTATTGAAAAAATGGCTCCAATAGACTTGGTCAACACAGAGGGTGCTGTAAACCTTCAATTTGTGAAAATACAGTACCTGTGATGTTGAATGAAATGAAATGCAGTAAAATGAGGATTGCCTGCAATTTGACTTTTATAAATTTTTAGAAACATATAATGTACCAATGTGGAGAACTGTGTTGATAGAGATGACAGAAATAAAGAACTGTAAGTAAACAAGGAGGTGAGCAGATGGAGAAATAGGCAAGTAATAGAAGAGAGTGGGATACAAAGAGAAGGAAACATGAAAGATGAGGTAGAAAGAGAAAACAAGAGAAGGGGTAATAAGGGATAAAAAGTAAAGGAAGTGATGAGAAAGGAGAAGAAGAAAGAGAAAAGAAGAACCATAAAGAAGAAAAAAAGGAAAAGGAAGAGAAGGAACAAAATTGGATAAAAGGGGGCTGGAAAGGTTGAGATGAGACAAGAAAGATGAAAAGGAGAATAAAGATGAAAATGGAAAGGAAGGGTTGAGACTAAAGAAAAGAATCATGGGGGCCATTGTCAATAGTTACTCTAAAAACAACTTACCTGTATCGCACCCTTCTCTAATAAATAATTGTGAAGTTATATTTATTTGAGGAAAATGCAATTCTTTTAAAACATCAGGAAACAGTTGTTGAATGACTCAGATGAGACTATTTGGAGCAATGTGCTGGTAAGAATTAAAGCCATCATTGCTTATGCATGTATATAAATGACAGCCCAAACATTCCATGTTGCATGATTCTATTACCACCATTGAGGTGGAAGATGCGACTTTTTAGTGCCTTGAAAACTGCCTTTTCTTCCCCAAGTGAATAATGTTTATACAATCAGAGAGGCAACCTGATGTTAAATAGAGAACTAAAACCCTTTGAAATGAAAATTTGGCAATAGAAGTGGAAATAATGAACTTTCTAGTGATACTCTGGGGAGATCTTAGTTAACATTATTTTATGGTACCCTCAATAAGAACTGATCACAGAGAATTTCAGAACAGGGTGGGACATGGGAGAGATCACATAGTCCAAAGCTTTCACACCACCAGTGAAAAAACTGAAAGGCCAAAAGAATTTAAATACTTGGTCCAAAATAATGACTAACTCAGGTCTGCTAATGTTTAATTTTACAAATGATTAATGAACAGAAACAATACCTGCTGGGACCTTCAGAGAATGTGAAGGAAATACTAAATCAATGGACCTGATCCATTATTTCTGCATGTATTTGTAATTATTATTGGGTTGCTAAACTGTGAGCTTCCTAAAATCCAGGATTATTTTTTTACTTTCTTATCTTCTTAGGGGAACAAAATGACACACGATGGTCAATAAATATACGTTTACTGAATGGAGAGTGTAGAAGAGCACAAAGATATAGCCATTACATATCATCTTTACTGCATACATTTTCTACAAACTCTTCAACAGAGGCCCCTGTCAGTAACCTGGAGATTATACATGACCCTATGCCATTATTCAAGAGAGGCTGCCCATTTCCCAGGGATGAGTAGTCTGCAAAGTACTTGACAAACGCTCAAAAGATAAGGCTCACGTGCCTTTAGGGAACATCTGGCCCCCATCCTAAGGACAGTGTAAAAATAAAAGACAAACTGGGTGGTAATTAGATGTCCCCAAAGGGAAAGTTTCCTCCTATCATTTGTGATCACGTGATTCAACCATTTCCCCACATAGATGTACCCAAGGAATATCCCTTATATTCGGATCATCTCTCCACCCAGGTTCATCTTTTTCACAGCATCCTAGCCACTGAAAACGTTCCTTGTTTTCTCAACCCCCCATCCCTACTCTTTAGTGCACCCTCCTCCCCAATCTAGAGCCAACTCGCCCCCACTCTACTTCACCTCCACACATATCCTTTCCACTAGAGTACACCATTTCTCCCTCCTATCTCTGCAGCCCTCAGCACTCAGCCTGCCAACAACTGGCAGTGCCAATCTCCCTGCGAAGCTTGCTCTGCCCTTATAGGCTGGGACACCCCAAGACAGTGCCCATGCCCACTGCCCCTCCCCCCCAGTAGGAAGAAAACTCATTCTGACAGCTCTGACATATTTTCTCAGAGAAATGTTGGTGGCTTTGATTCTTGATGAAGTTTAAGTATTATTTGTACAAAATTTTATCCATGGCATCCTTAAAGCTGGGCTGTGAATAACCATCATTTAGAATTGTTTCCATGGGTATGGGGTTAGGGTGTATTCTGATTTTCAGATAACAAATTCAACAAAAAAGTTCTAAAATACATCCCAGTCCCAGACTAGAAATTAAATGAACAAAAGTACATTTCAAAATTAACAACAGCATTGTGCTTAACAGACTCTGAATTGTGAAACAAGCCTGGGACACTCAGATTTTGCAACTTACAATGGGACAGACAAGCAAACTTACCTAACTAGCTAAACAAGGGCAACTTGTAACTTTACCACTAATTATTTAAATTAAGCTAAGTGGGGCCTTACCTAAAGGCCTCCTACAATCAGATTTATGTTTTAGAAGAGGCCTGCTTTAGTGGGATCACAGTTTCACCACAAGATCTTGCATACTTAAAAGTATAACGTTACATTTTTGGCAACTCAGTTTTGTATAATGTATTATAACTGAACGGGAAACTTAGGTGAGTTGCTGCAAGGTGAGCAAGTTATGGTCAAGGAAGTACTCAATGAATGAACCTCCACTGTAAACTGTAAGGGAAGGTGGTAGCAAGAAGAGATACAACAGAAGCAATAATCAAATCCATTAATTCACTGACTAAAGTGAATAAATGACTAAAGAGTTTAGTCAGTTATAGTTTAAATCATAAATTCAAAAGTATAATCAGAAAAGACATCACTGAATCAGCACCAGAGGTGTGGTTTGTCTCCATCTATGCAATCTCTTTCAGCAACTGTTCAATTGGTGATGCTTCCCACAATAAATCCTCAGCATCTGTGGTCAAGAGCCTGCCAGCTTTAAAGGCAGGATCCTCCCAGCCCCTCAGGCAGGCTCTGCAGGATGCAACCAGCACCCTCAATAGGTGTACACACCACGTGTGCCAGAGTCCCAAAAAGCAAGGCGGTGGAATACGCAATTGGAAGGTGTGGGGACTTCTGCCATCCTGGAAACAGTAGGAAGATAGGGAGAAACAAACAAAACAAAGACCTACACTCCAACTCCTCCTGTCATGTTACCCTGGGTCACTTCATTCTCATTCACTAGTTATTTTGAATAACCAAAAAAAAAAAAAAAAAAGAAAAGAAAACCAGCTCTCCTTCTGAGTCCTTTTCATCACTGTCCCCTTTCCTGTTGCTTGTCAGCACTGACTCAGCCTCAGTCATGGATTTCCTCCTGACTCTTGCATTTGTTGGGATGAGAAAGAGAAAGAAGGGAGGTGCCTGCCAGGAACCTGGCAAGGTGTTTAGCAAGGGAGAATTTGTAAATGAGCTCTTGGGCATTACAATCTAGCCTTGACTGCTTGCCACCAGCATGCCTCTTTTGAACGTTCTGTTTCTTAGCTCTCATCTCCTCTTCTAGGTCAGAGAGACCTATAACTTCATCACTCTGAGCACAGGCCAACAGGCTATCCCGTGTTTCCATAACCTCCCACTCTCCTCCCTATAAAGCACTATTGTCTCTTGACATACCCACGATTCCTGCAAGGAACACACGCACATTCTCTACCTCCTGGCTCACAGGTAAGGAGACCCTCACCATATCCCACAGAATAGGCCTAAGGTCTCCAAGTACCACACCAGGAGCAATCTCCTCTCGTCACACTCTCCTCAATCTACAGCTGTGGTTCTCAAACTTTGGTATGTACCACAAGCTCCCGCAGAGCTAACAGAGGACACACACCCAGACTCAGGCCGACCCAACTTAGGAAAACACAGGTTTCCACCAATCAGCAGACAGAAACGGGATCCTACAGGACTAAGAGATCAGTGTGGAAAAACTACGTCTTTCTTTTCAAGTTCTGCTCCCCACTCGAGATCTAAAGAACGCCCACGCCCCCCTGCAGCCTGACTCTCCCGCCTTTTCCCGGTGGCCCCCAAGCCCCTCCGCTCCCAGCCTTCACTTCCTCCCACAGCCTCTTCCCGGCCGCGCGCCCCTCCAGCTTCCTCCCCCGGGGTCCTCCGCGGACTCCCGGAGGAAAGAGGAAACGCACCCAACTCCACCACGGTGGGCGGCGCCTGTCCCCGGGGAACCCGAGCCCACCCCGCCCGAGACTGAACTTTCCGGACTCCTCAACTCGCTCGCACCTACGTGATAATGAAAGAAAAGTAGAAAAGACAGAGGACATCGAACTCTGCACCCCGGGGAATTTCCGATCGCGCGCGCGCGGGGGCCCTTCCCCTCCCCTCCGCGCGGCGGCCGAAGTGGGTCGGCCCGGGACCCGCGTGGCACCCCGCACCCTGGGCCCGCCAGCCGGAGCCCCACTTACGGCCAGGAGCGCGCCGAGCCCCACGCAGCCGCGCCCGCCGCGAAGGTTTGCCTCCCAGGAAGCGGGAGCTCAGGGAGGCGAGGGGAGTTACCTGCCGAGCGTCAGGTCGGCGGAGGGAAGCTCATTCCGGCCGGGACCGCACCCCCTGAGGGCTGACTGGGTGCAGAGCTGGGAAAGGGCGGGTGTGGGGACGAGTTGCAACCAGTCCTTAGCCGTGTCACACCAAACCCCGCGCAGCCAGAAAGCGCCTGGGAACCTGTCTGAACTCAAAAACCCAACCCTCTACCAGCCAAGTATAAAAAAGCCTTTCTTTCCTGCCCGCCCCCGGGGCTGTGGGGCAATTACGAGTCCCAACACCTGGGCCGGCGCAAGCAGAAACGCGGGAGGACGGCGACGCTCACCTGGGACGGTGGATCTTGGCGGAGCGAAGCTGTGATCCCAGCCGCCGTCCTCAGGGCCTCCGGAATGCCTGGAGGGGAGGCCCGGGGCCGCAGGGTGGGAGCAAGGGTTGTACCACCCTGGAGAGTTTGGGGCGGATTCAGCCCACAGTAGGGAATTCCAATCAGCAGCCCGCAATGCAGACCCCTACTCAACCACATGAAATGTTTCCAGGCTTGGAAAAGATTAGGAGGTGAAAAAGTGAAAGAAAAGTGCTTGTGCATTTACTTTTTTATGTAAAAGAATTTTAAATATCATCAAAGGCTTAGTACTGACTTCCAACTATCCTAATTACTGATTTGGGATGAAAGGACAAGGTTCAAAATAGGGACATATGCGTGACAAGCAGGTCACCCTAGTTGGGATACTGTGAGCAATGTTACCGAACCAGGGAAATTATAATTTAGTTTTAACATAATATACGGCAATTAATAAAGTTCATTTTTTATTTCCTTGCCTACATCTCAGTTAATCTGTTAATGAGTATTTATAATAACTTGTAGAATCACGTAGTCATCATGATATAGTCATTTGCAGCAAATGTTTAAAATGCAGCCTAGTACGGGAAGAATGAAATTTAGGGTAATAATAGGCATATTTTAAGCTTCTGGCATGATATGTAAATTATCATAAAATGGAATTGACCCTTAAAAAATGACTTTTATGGCTATTTCACCCCAAATAAAACACTTTGGGGAAACGCTAAACTGTTGGGATTTGAATTAGGGCCTGACAGATGAGCTGATGTAGACTGGAGAATGAAATTTACATGGTCTGGAGACTGAAACCTCAGAGCAAAGGCCAAAGGCAGGAAAGTAGAAATAAGTTCCAGGATAGTACAAAGCTACATGGTACCTGTGCGCTGTAGTTTCTTCTCTGCAAAAGAATAGAGAATTGTCTTATTTTGCATACTTAATTATTTCCATCTATTCCTACTAATTTCAATGTCTCACTTTTTAATATTTTACCAATTCTGGTCTTCATTGTTGACATGCAGTAGTTCAACTCCATTCATGTTCTCTATATAGTACTTCATGCACTGGTATGCTTCTATAGCCTCTGAAAATAATTCTGGATGTTTCTTAGAAGTGAAATATTTGTGCATATTCTGAGACTATATTTATAGATATATACTTATCCTACTTAAAAGCATTGAGGTCAGGAATATTTACACTGAACAAATTGAAATAGGCCCACAGGGAGTATAATTTTATGAAGGTATGCATTCATGTATAGGTCAAGTGAAATCACAAAGAAAGAAGGATATCTACTAGAGTGTTAATTATTGAAAACAAAAGAGGGAAAATTTTAAGTGGAAAGGAGACTCCATTAAAGGCACTATGCTATGTAAGAGCTTTCCATCCTTACTGGGATGGGAAGATACATAAAATTGACCACACTCTTAAGGAGCCTAGAAAGTAGGTGAGGAATGCCGACAGAACTTCATAGAACTGTTAGAATCCGAGTTGGGTCCTAACTGATGAGCGATTAGATGCTGAAAGAGCAAAGTAAAGGATATAGGCAGCATGTTAAAACTAATCCAGGACCATACAAATCAATTACCAGATTTGGCCATGACCATGGCGTGGTTGTGGTGGAAGGTAAGTTTAGAAGTAAAGTTTGGAGTAATTATCTCACAGAGTGAAGACAATATTATTTAGATCTAAGATTGTTGTGAGAATTATGAATTAGAAATAGTCTATCTGAAGCATCTTGACTCCTGATGTGTGTTAAGCCCTGTAATAAATGGCCACTGCTATTATATTGAGTGTCAGATTGTGAAGAACCGTGATCACAAGCTGAAAAATATGAAGTGCTGTCTATTGATGGGAATATGATCACTAATCTATCAGTGCCTTTTGGTATAAATTCTAGGGGGTCAGGAAGAGCAGTTATGCCTAGCTGTGGTATGAAAGTGTGACAAGGGGGAGAGTAGTGGAAATGAAAAGGTGGAGACCAATTTCAGAGCCAATGAGATTGGAAAACAATATGGTTTGAGTCAGATTGGATGTGGAAGTTAGAGAAAAAACAATAATTGGGCTTTTAAGCTGCTAAAAGTCATCAGGGGAGCAGAGGAAAGAAATATCATGAAATAGCCATGTATGTGAAAAGTAGAAAGAGGCAAAAGCAAGATCATGTGAAAGGTTATTTTCTAGATGTTAGGGACATCTCTATAGCTATAGGTACTCAAAGACTAAAGACTTTGGAAAGGAAACAGCAGAGGAAAGAAAGAATAGTGGGCAATGAACAAGGTTCAGATGGTTTGGGAAGGAAGAAAACCTGTGTCCGCATATGAAAACTATGCCTAATAAATTCTCAACTCTATGACTGAAAAAATAATAATGGATAGGTTATATTGAAGACAGGACGTAAAACTAGGATTTTACAATTAAAAGTAACAGGATGAGTGAGAAGATTGTACTCATGATAAACGGGCTCTTAAGACAATATCTATCAGTAAAACAAGTCAATCTTCATTACACCTTCATCCCATTCTACGAAATTTAGTCCGAAGTCTAAGAACAAATTAGGGAAATTTAAATTGCATTCAAAAGATCTTTATTTGCCTCGCACATTGAGTTCAAGTATACAAGGGAGTTCAAAAGCAGTAATCAGGTATTTTATTTCTGCCCTCAAAGTACTTATAATTTAATTGAAAAGACAAAATATATGTGAATTAGAATAATCCAAAGAATAATATGCACACACATAAAAATATAGATAAAAATAAAAGAGACAGAAATCATAGAAGAAAGCAGCTGAAGTTTTTTTGAGAAAGAAGGAAATTATATTCTAAAGGACATTTTTTTTCTTTTTTATCTGTTTATTTTGTTTTTAACAAATGTGTTCCTTCAAAAATACTTAGAACTATGATAAGTAGTTATTCCAATTGATTACCAGGTCTTAGTTATTATTTGCACACAGAAGAAGAACTAGGATTCCAATTCCTTCAGGAGCTTTAGAATATATATATTTTATGCAGCACAGGGCAATGGTTTCCAGGCAAACAAAGCCATTAATACACAAAGAATTCACATCTACCAAGAAGAAAATAGATGTGCTCATCAAAAACATTTTCTCCAAGTACTTTGGGGAAGTTAACAAGTAAAATTCCTGTTAGTGTTGGCAAAACCTACTGCTGGATGAATCATCACGTTAGTTTAATAGTCTCATGACATCTCATATAAGACTACTGTGAAAATTATTGAAATGAACTTCATAATCATTTCATATATCTCACACATTTAAATTGTTACATAAAACATTATGTAAGTATCATTAATTCAGCATATTTATTATGAGTTTTCTATAGGAAAAGCATTGCACCAGACACTGATTGGGACAGAGGAAGGAAAGATTAATAAATCACAGCAGATAATGTAACTAGTTATCCTGGGTTTATATGATTTTTTGACTTGTATCTTGACATGTAAAGATGAAACAAATTAAATACAAGCATTTGTAAAAAGCAGTGTAGAAAGAAATGTAATTAATTAAAATTAGGTAGGTATGTAGATTAAGAATTTTTTCATTTTTTCCATCAGTAAATTCTTACAGAAGGATGAGAAACACATTATTCTACTATGTGTTTCCTCCATTCTTCAAAATTATGGTGTTGTTCTGGATAATAATTTTTTTTTTTAACCTGCAAGCATCTGTAAAAGGTTAGGTAATTATAACAAATTATTTTAGGGAATGAGATAAAGAAAAATAAAATGACTTAATTAAAGCAGCAGAAAACCATGGTCTTTTACTTTTAAATAGCTAAATTCATTAGATCCTACCCTTTTATGTTGCATTTCCTTTACTCTTTCTCTTGGGCAGATCAAGCACATGAAAATATTAGAGTTCTTACATTTTTGTAATACACATAAATAACTTTAAAAATCTTGCTTGTATTTACTGGTAAATTGCATAATCATGTCATTACGTAGGACAGAAAGAACAGAGTGAACTAATAGGAGATATTTAATATAAAGTAATAATTATTTTAATTATTCAATTTAAAAAATATCCATTAATCTTTTGTTACCAGTATTTGTTAAGACATACGAAAATTGTACATTTTAAACATCTTTTAAAATAGTAAATCTAACTTCTGAAGTCATTAGCTATTTATTGTTATAGATGAATACAAATAGACATTTTCAAAGGTATTTTAGCATGGCAATATGTAAAGGTCATTATCACTGACATTAACATACTAATAGAAATCCATTGCTACCCTATGTTGTATCAATTATATAGAAACACATAAGTAGTGATCATTCTTGGTGTCCTTAGAGTCACTACCTGGACTGGATTTCACAGGAGTCAGCTGAGATCTGGGCTATAGCTTGTACTTTTATAATTAAGACAGAGAGAGGAAAACAGGCGGCAGGGTGAGAAATGGCAGTAAATTGCCACATCAACTGCCTTTTCTGGAAGGCCTAATTTGGGGAAGTCTGTGATTCTGTATCACTGGCTCCCAGATATATCATATTTATTTGCACATCACATCTTTGCCCATCTCTGCTCAGTGGATCTCCAGCCTGCGATGCCTCCCTTCTTTCTCTCTGTCTTTCTTCAGGTTGGCCGTTGTTCAAGAGCCATCTCTATCTCTACATTTTCCTATTCCAGGTTTTACTAGTGTGGATTCTGCAAAATGCCTAAGACTTAAGCCCTTTACTATGTCTCTGCCAATGATATGTGACTTTATAATATTCCTTTTATTGTTTTTCTGGGCTCTTAATTACATCTTCTCGTATAATTCAACATTTCCAATGTCTCATCTTCCAATCAGATCAGTGGTTCTCAGTGGATCAACCTGTAGGGGATATGTGGGAAATATTATAATGATTGTGGGCTCTACTGATATTTGGTGGGCAGGAAATGACAATGTTCTATAATGTGCCCTGCACAATGGATAATTATCTAATGTCCTGAGCAATTAACAGCAGTGCTGTCAGACATAATGAAGGTGAAAAATTCATTTATAGTTACTTAAGTCTAGAACTTCTCTCTGTTTTACATACCAATACAAGAAATATTTTGGCACAGTTTTAATATACACTGAATTACAGGGATCCAATTAAAATATGTTTTGCTTAATTTAGACGTTTACTAAAAGTTATTTATCACTTTGTAGATCACAGCACTAACACAACTGCTCTAGAGTTAAAATAAAACTCATCAGTTTCCTTTGGCATCCATAGTTCAAGCATCTGATGACTTCTTGTCTTCTGATATATTTGTGTATGGACATTTGACTACTACAACAAATAGAATTTTTTATAAATATATTTACATTACAATTAGTATATAATATTACTTTTTAAAATTATATGTGTATGTTAAATTGTATTATCAATAAATTTCCTTATGTTTCAGTATAATAAGAGGACATTACAAAATATTTGTTTAAAACAAAGAAGGGGCAATGAATCTGAGAGTTGAGAACTACAGAACCAGATTATACCCATTCACAGGAGAAAAACACTGGAAACAAGGAGAAAGTGAAGTGAAAAACTAGGCTTATTGGGTATTTCCTTTGTACCAGGCACAATGTATTAGATTCTAATATATATTGAATGCTCTGCAGGGTTAGCCCCATGATGACTTTCAATCATTAAATAATGAAAGAAGAAATAGTTCAAAGTGTAAATCATTTACTGAAGGACAACAACAAAATCCTTAAGGTAACCTTCTCTTGCATGTTCTAACCTGTCTACTTCTCTACTTCACCTGGTATCACTCCCACCTCCCCTCATCCTACAGCCCATGACCTCACTTTCTGAGCTCCAGGTGCATCAACCTCCTCTCAGGTCATCTGTTTCACCAGGCTCTCTTCTTCCTCGGGGCATTTGCATATGCTGTTCCTTATGCCTAGATAGCTAACTCATCTTTATATATCTACCCTCATTCTGCTCTCTTTCCGTTGAGGAAACCTCTCTCTGTAACTATCCCTGTGCTTTTTAAAATATATGCTTCTTTTCTCATTCAGTATTACTTCACAGAAATCCCTCCATGTCAAAAGACAGAGCTCTAATTGATTCTTTTAGTGGGTATGTAATATACTTCTGTGAGGATATATGACATGTTCGTGACACTCCCTTATTGATTAGACTTTTACCCAGATTTTTTCCTACTGTTCATGATGTTGCAATCAACATCCTTGTGTGTTTAAGAAAAATAATTTACTATGAACTCCTTCAGAGTTCAACTCAACATGCACTTTTACAGGAAAGTCTCCTGGCATCTCAGACCAGGTAGGTTTTTAAGGTTCCATATACTTTTTCTTTTTTAAAAATTATCATAATTATAATTTCAGGTTTATTTTTGCCAAAGATCAACTCCTCTAGTTCCCAGAGGACAAGCATGTGTCTGTTTCTGTTCACCACTGTACCTTTAGTGCAAAGTGGGTATGTGGTAGAGGTCATTAAATATTCAAAGATGAATGAGGGGATGAATGAAGTGAATGAATTCATAAAGCATTATCACTGAGAGCATCCTCCATAATGCTTGCAAATAATGATTTCGTACTCTCTCTTTTATTTCTCAGCAACTCTTATAACTGACATTTCCTCTTTTCCTTCTGAGAATTGAGAATGGATATAGTGTTGAAAAAGATAAATGGAAAAAACTGAGCCTCAAAGGATTCGGCATCTACATTCCTCAATATTAAACTTCCAATATCAAAATTTATCTCCTAATCACTGTTCTAAACATTTGAGTGAAATTATTTATATTTCAGGGTGAAATTACTCATATTTAAATCATAGATACTCTTTTGAATAATGCTCTTTTCTGCCTTCCCTACCCCTAATATTCCAATTAAAAGTATATTTCTAACTTCATTTAAATAGATGTTCCTTAAGGCTTTAATTCCTGCTTACAATTGTAGGCAAAATAAAATCCATGATCATTATAATTGTTATTTGAAAAAAGGAATTAAGGGAGAGTATTTAACCAAATGAAAAATTTATAAAAATGTATAAGATACTATTGCTATACACAGATTGTATTGCTATTTGTTATTGTATAAAGAACAGACTATCTTTTAGTTAAAAATCTATTATCATAAGTAGTTGGGCCATTAGAGCATCTGAAATGAGAAATAGAAGAAAATAAAAGTCCAGACGGAATAGAACTTAAAATCCAACACCATTAGTAAGTCTAGGCCCAAGTTTTACAGCTAGTTGATTTTAATTCAAACCCTGGTTTGATTCTGGATTTGTCATGACCCCTTAGCACAGCCACTTAAATTCCTGTGTCTCCATCTCCGTATCCCTAAATCTGGCATAATTATAATAATACTGACCAACCTCAAAGAGATGTTAGGTAGTTTATAAAACCTGCAATTATCATACAAAAGTCCAGTATTACTATGGTTATCATTACTGCAGACATTCCACACCTATTTCAGACATCAAAGCCAAGACAAGCTCTAAGATGAATTAGAACAGAAACACAGTCTTACTTGCGAAGTGGCAAAAATTCCATTCTGATGATTTATCTTGAATGATCATGTTCTAAATAGGTCGGCTGATGTTTCAAAATTACCACCCCCCCAAATTAAATTTTCAGCTAGCACAACCTATGGACCAGGGGAAGGCTTTGTCTTAAATTAAGCCAATCAGATTTTCTCTTGGAATTTAGGGACAAATTCAGCATGTGTCTGGAGTATAAAATCAACCTGTTGAATAGCCATATATGATCTCCTAAAAAAGAAAAAAAAACTGTCTGCAAAGAGGACAAGGATACAAAGGCATAGGGTGAAGTAAAGACAAAAGATCAAACTGAGTCCTGATTGTTTTCCACTTCCTGGGTTGAGGTTCTTTTGGGGGCTTGAATATGATCCTGTCCTTAGGCTCTGGGAGATACGCATACTTCCTTATAACACATTTCCCATTCCTACATTTGTAAACACAAGCAGCTTTCTGGTACTCATAATCTAAAGAATTCTAACTAATAACTGATTTTAGCATCAGATAAAGGGTTGAGAATCTGAAACTGGCTAAGTCAGGTAAGGTTCAGGTCCAGGGAGAGTTTTTCTGACCCAGAGGGAGAAATTAGTAGTCTATACCATACCATCATGAAGTTTTTGGTTAAGCTATTATCACTTGGCTCTTGAGACTTAGGCTGAGTGCTTAGCAATGACGAAACTTTAGCGTAAATAGTAGCAAATAACTGCAGATGTTGGAGTGTGTTGTTTGCACCTTGAGATATTTACGTTTAGCCAAAAACATGCTCCAATCCTGTGCTCAATTGTAAGTTTATAAAGAAAAGCTGAGTTACTGGTTTAAAATATTCGAGGTCCACGCCAAAAAAATTAATTATGAATCAAATGAATTACAGTAGACAGGTTCAATAGTAACTATGGATAATATTGATGCTGATTGAAAAAACTACAGTATTCTAATATTGGGTATGTATATATAAAACCTGACCATCCTCCCTTCCTTTAACCCCAGGGTCTTTAAAACAGGCCTCTAACATTTGTTCCAAATAATAATAATCTCTGCATTGCATTTTAAAGTTCCTCTCATCACTACTATGTCAGGAGGAAGGGGCAGGGTGAGGGGGTAAGAAAAGCACCTTCCTCATCCCACTGTTACCGTGGTCATTGTTACCTATTAGTGGTTTGTGGCTGAGTTCATTCAGCAAAGGAAAGATAGCTCATCATCATAGGCAGGGAGCTTTCATGGTAGAATAGGGTTTGGGGAGTGTCTCTATAGAGTGTCATAAGGAAATGTGGTGTGTTTTTTTGTTTCTTTATTTTTTTTTTTTTAGCAACTGACTCCAAAGGCAACCCATGCGTATTAAGACAATTTGAAACTCTGAGGAATAGTGACCCATGATAACAAATAGTGGGCAGTGTGTTAGCTACTGAGGTCACCCTCGGATCCAAATTTAACCACCAGTAGGAAGTCACTGGTGTTTGCATACCTATGCATGTGTGCACGCTCACACACCCACTCAGAGAGGAGTCTTCCTCATGCTCCTCTCAGGGTGGCTTTGAACAGAACTATTAAGGAAAAGACTAATATTTATTTAACAAAAAAATCTCTTTTTTCCTTCACCATTGTTTATCAGTTGTGCTGGCCATGGTTAAATTTATAATGTTAGGGCACAGTCTATAAGGTGATGAGAATCCATATGTGAACAGATTGAGAATGAACTAGAGAAAGGAATGAGCATCAGTTAGAAAAAATTAACCCACACTAAAATGGTCCCCAGTTGTTTTTGTCTGGCCAGTGTCCTTTTCTCTGGAAAGTCATATCTTCCCTATTCTTTTTGGATGTAATGGAACTCGGAACCACAGTATCTCTCTACCTGCCCCATGGCCACAGAGATCAGCATCTGACCTAGACATTCACATTTTACTGGGACAAATAAGGGGCCAGGATGCTCGAATCAGCCAAATAGGGCCAATCAAAGGTTGTCTCTGGCACCCAAATTCTTTTTTAAACTTATAAAATATCTTGGCCAAGCTAAGATGTTTAACAATGATGCATATAACCAGCAACTAATTTAAGAAATAAAATATTACCAATACAGCTAAAGTTCATACGTACCCCACCACAGCTCACTCGCTTGTGGTACTGCAGAGGTCAGCACTCTTCCCAGTTTGGTGTTTATCATTCTCATGTCTGTCCTGATAGTTTTTTATATATATGTATGCATCCCTAAATGATATATAGAATTATTTGGTAGAGTTTCAAACTATATTAATATTTTACTGCTAACCATAGTCACTCTAGTCTGTAATAGAACACTAGAATTTATTCCTACTACCTAATTATAACTTTGTACCCACTGACCAACCTCTGCCCACCTTTCCCTGTCCCCTTCCCTCCTCAGTTTCTGGTAACCACTGTTCCACTCTCTGCTTCTATGATGTCAATTTTTTTTTAGATTCCACATGAGTGAGATCATGCAGTATTTGCATAAAGACATCAAATTGTACCCTGTAATGTGTCAATTAAAAAATTTTAAAAATATATCAATATATCATAGTGTAATTAGAGAACTTAGAAGTTTTCTGTTTAGATTGTTAAACTGGGGTGATTAGCCTTTCCTTTCACCTTTCCTAAGTGCATGGAGGAATGATGTATAAAGGAGCAGGAAATGAAGCCAGCTTATGAAGGAAAATAAGGAAGAAATTGTACTAAATTGACTGAGTCCTAGATACAGCCAAGCCTAAAACCATCAACCCAGTTCCCATTTTAAACTTAGTCTGATATGAGTTGGGTTTTATTCCTATAACCAAAAGAGTGCTGACATATAAATTGGTATTTTGAAAAGGAACACTGCAGGTTAACAAAACCCTGAAATGGGAAATTATCTGAGTCCAGATGTCATTGCAAGCAGCAGTGATCTCTGTATCTCTGGACAGGAAGTTGGAAGTGCTTGTTATGTCTCTGGTGTATCCTCAAATTCAAATCTTTTGCCTTCCTCAGGTGTAACTTTGGGGGACCTAAGAGAAATAGATGAGAATGTTAGCAAGTACTACTTTCGGCAGTCTCCAGTAAGATTCTGCAAGAAAGGGACATGCTTAGGTTGTTAAGCCAGTTATCTGCCAGCAGAAAGGAAACAGCATTTAGCTTTATTAATAACGTACAACACAAGAATCTGAGATGGCTGAGAGTCAGAAAACTAGTGCTTTGTGAATTTTAAAAGAAAAAAAAATTTTTGTTCCAAAGCAAAAGTTAGAGTGGGCAAAAGAGAGGAGGTGAGAAAATAAGATTGGTATCCAGGAGTAGTTTAAGTCATAGATTTTTATCTTCCAAGCATCTCTTCATATTTGCTCCCAGACTGACAGAGGTAATTCTCTCCAGGTGGTAGAGACTGTGAAGCACTCTCTACTGGGATGCAGCAGGCCAGGGCAGAGATGAGTTCGCTGTTATCACCGTCAGCTGAGGGCTCAGTGAAAATAAGTAAGCCTCAAGCCAGTGTTCTCCAGAGACCAGCAGAGCACCTAAAGCAGTTATTGGGAGAAATACCAGTAGGATTAAGTTCAGTGTTCTTGATCCAAGATTTGAAATGCTGATTATTATCCTGTGGGGATTTCAGAGATAAATTAACAAGCAAAAACATAGATATTTTAGGAAATATAATTGTCAGAGAACCCCCAAGCCTATAAAACAGGGATCTATTTTTGCTCAACCATTAATTCAGTAATCAGTTCACTATAACCATATTCACAGAAAATGGGTGGACTGAGCAGTTACAGTCCTTCAGAGAAAATCTTATCATATGCTCCTTTTAAACATGGCTGTGGAAGAAAATGGACCTTGGCGATCCTCCTGGCAGTCAGAAAAAACAGAGGCAGATATGTGACCAGAAATTTATTCCATGGCCAAGATGGTGGTCCTTACTATCCCTTTCTATGAATTAAGATTTATGCTAAGGTTTAGTGACAGTTATTTGTTATTTTTCCTTCT